>SNQJ01S0065900.1:0-12279 GCA_010110895.2 Picea sitchensis | reverse complement strand
ACAACAAGCAGATCAACATCATAGTGAAAGAAGTTTTGAAGTAGGGAATTGGGTATTTTTAAGACTACAACCATACAAACATATGCCCCTCAAGAAAGCTAATAAGGACAATAAATTATCACTAAAGTACTATGGCCCTTATAAGGTTTTACAAAATATTGGTACTATGGCATACAAATTGGAGTTTCATGCATCTTTGCGAGTACACCCAGTTTTCCATGTTTCATGCTTAAAGAAGGTTATAGGTGAAAACATCCCAGTTCAAACTATATTTCTAGAACTTGACGAGGAAGGAAAAATCATATTGGATTCTAAAGCTATCACTGACGCAATAATTTGCCAGCTAAGGAATAGATCCATTTCATAGTATCTCATTAAGTGGAGGAAACTACTTGCTGAAGATTCCACTTGGGAAGATGAGTATTTTATACAGAAGCATCCAGAATTACTCAAGCATTGTGGAAAACACTTGTCTGAATGGGAGGGGCATGTTAATCCCTAAATAATGGCACATTACCCCTTAATTGGGGAATATTACATTAGTATTGTTATTTTATTTATGTCATCTTGGGTCCATTAGTTGTAATTGTGCCTCCTAGTCTCCTATATATACCAAGGAGAATTTTTCATTTGGAATGATCTTCCGTTGGTAAATTTATGTGGTGTATAAGGAGGTTTCCCCCTCGAAGAGGCTTATTATCTAAAATTATCTCTTTTTCAAGGTGTTGAGTACTTATTCTGAGGTTTTTTATGCTATTTTGATATTTGTTTCTCAACATAATGAAACACATTGCAATTAAACTCAACATTCAATAGAAATAAACATATTGAATATTATAACTTATATTATTAGCAACATGAAACCTGTTGCAAAATATGGACATTTCACCCAATCGTAGATTTGTTTCTCCAATTATCAATATAAATTCACCCCCAAGTTGGGGCTATGAATCCACAAGATACGGTGTTTCCTAAAGTTGGTTATTGTCCCCTCGCAACAAGATAATTCCTACAACCATTACAATCCACTAGATCTCTTTCCTCTCAACCCAGAAAACCAAGGAATGGGATCCCCTTATCTTCCATGTAGACACGCAGGATATCCCACTTCCCTGCAGGGGTCCCGCACAGGTTGGACATGAAATATCTTTGCTAGTGACTCGAGGAATCTATGGTTTCAATAGGGATTCTCACAACAACAAAATCACTTACTCCCTTTAAAATTTCTTGAATAGAATAATACTCATAGGCCTACAAGCTATATCCCCATGAAATTACAACTCCAACAATTTTTTATACATGCCCACTATGGCTGCCTTCAAGCTTCAACACTCCAAAAATCCCTTGTTGTCCACAAATTTGCATGTATAAACTTCTCTCCTTTCCCATATGAATTTTATTTTCTCCCTTGCATGTTGGCTCTCCCAATTCCCAAGGTTTATTGTGCTCACACATATGCTCTCGATAAATCTATGAGGTGACTTCACACTCCAACCCTCTTACATGTATTCAATGATTGGGGCTTGGAAACACTCAATAGGAAATATAAGGTTCATAGTAAAATAATTTAGAAAGATGGTTTGGGTTAAATAGGCATGGGTAATTCCCCTTAGACCCACCCCCTCTCTTGTATAATTTTATCCCTCAAGTCTCCATCTGTGTCTATTTGTATCCGAAAATAATTTTAATTATTATTTATGATATAAAAAGTTTACATATTACATCACTTTTCCCATGGACATATATCATATTTACATTATGCATTTCTTTATGTAGGAGAATATTCTACAACAATATAGTATTTGACCTCTAAGGTCTTAGTAACTTTCTGACAAGAAGTTGATTTCCTCATTGTAATTTTTTGTAATAGTCTAGGGTATAGAAGAAGGCGGTTTTTCCATGAATGTAATAGGAAATGGAAGAGTTATATAAATTAGGAATCTATTTGGATCACATCCTATCTTTTAGGATTAGAATTAGGTTGTTGTAAGCTAAATGTAGTCTACAATGTGTAATTTTGGTCAGACCTAATCCTATCTTTGTTGATTGGATTGATATGGTCCTTAAAGTATTAAAGGTTTGATAGGTGAGACTAGAGTGTGTGTGAGTGTGTGGAATGATTGTAGAGTGATAGGTGTGAAGTGTGAAAGAAGAAAAAAGGAACTGAGCTTCATGTTGTAATCATATTCATTCATATGCTGAATAAAAGATTGTTTATGAGAACTATGCCTTTGTACAATTGTGTTAATTCTAAGAGTAAATGGTTTGGATAATTGTGGTTGTATGTAAGTGGCTAATTGTGTTTTGAATGTAGGTGAAATGATCATGCATAGAGGGGTTCCAGATCTGAACCAAAACCCTATCTAAATCCTTGTGTATTCTGGTTTTGAGGCATGGATGTTCAGGATCAAATTGGGAGGATTAGATCGACAATATACAACATCGAATCCCTCACACATTGGTGTTTTTCTTGTTTCTTGGTCTTAGAATAGGCCAAAAATCATGAAGTCTCGAGGTCTGACACACGTGGCATAAGTGGAATGACAAAGAGAATCGCTATAAGGAGGATCACAATCCACCATCAATCAAAATAGGATCGATGGTGATCAAGATATAATCAATATCATTGAAGTATTAAAAAGGGGACCCACAAGATTAAGATCTAACTGTTGATTGGAATGGTAGATTGACAATGTGGGATTAGTGTGTATCAACAAAGTATGAGAATTTTAACACAAGGCGATATGAGACCCCACAGTGTGGTGGCCTGAAATATGTGGCATCCATTTACATGTCCATGTGGTTCCACACATAGTTTTGGTGTGGCCCACATAGGAAGAGTTGTGCAGTTGAGATTAAACATTTGAATCTGAAGATCGACGACCCTCATCGTAGAAAATTGTGACCATCAGAGAGTTTTGGTGTTGGAGGTTGTAAAAAGTATCGACGCCCTGACACGAAAATACATCAGGATGATGTCAGGTTCTATGGTGGCCAATGATTTGTATTGAGTTTTGATTAAGAACAATCAACGATCCAGAATAGATCCGAGATCCATATCAATGGAAGAAATTAGATCATCTATTGTTTTTTATCATTGATCAACTTTAGGATCAATGATCCAGATTGATCACTTACTTTGGCCTTGAAGCCCATGGTTCTTGGCCTTTAAGCTCCTAGTTCCAACGATTGGACACATGATAAAGGAAAAGAGCTTGCACCTGTTTGAGGTAATTTAGAACTTTTTCTTTTAATTCAAATTCCAGTTCAATTAACGAACTATGTAGAACTCTTGGATTTGAGAAGAGAGAACCAGTCTAGATTGGTTGTCAGTTTGGTATCAAAGTGCACAACATCTAGGAAAGGGTAATTAAAGATGGCCTTTATAATATGAGGAGGAATAGGTTGAGGTTGAGGAAGAACTATTGTAAATGTTGAAGTCATTTAAGAAATGAAAACACTTCAGGAAATATTGGAGGCAATGGAAACCATTTAATGAAGAGGTGTTGAATTGGGAGATATGAATGAAGAAGAAGAAGTTGTAGAAGATGAAGAGGAAGTAGAGCCTAAATAAGGTGTTAAAGAAAGAATAGTTATATATATTATGGTATTTATCTCTAGACCAAGAATGGAGGTACCATTGTATGAAGGAAACCTAAATGTAGATGAATTGATGGATTGGATATGTACTATGGACAAGTACTTTGAATATGAAAATGTACCTGATGAGAAAATGTAGAATTTGTTGGGACAAGGATGAAAGGAAATGCATTACTCTGGTCGGGTGGAGTAAAAGATGAGTGGAAGAGCAAAGGCAATACAAGAATAAAGAGTTGGGACAAAATGGTAGCAAAGTTGAAAGGTAAAGTCATGCCCTAAGACTATCAACTTAATATTTTTAGACAAATGCAAAGTTTAAAGCAGAGAAGTATGTCAGTTAAAAAATACACTGAAGAGTTTTATAAATTGAATATAAGATTTTTCCATATAGAAGAGAATCCTAAGAAATTTTCTCGATATCTTAATGGATTAAGATATGAGATCCAAGATGAAATTGGCATTTTATCTCCAAATACTATTGAAGAAGCATATCATTTTTCTCTTAATGAAGAAGAAAAACTACCAAGAAGGTATAATCAAAGAAGCATAGGTCGTTGTTCAGAAAGAGGCAGAGGACAACAAGGTGGCAAAGGAATATCTTCAACACCAAAGGTATAAGCCATCAACTCACATCAGCAAGAACATTCACCAAGAGGTGGCGATTTTAGAGGGAGAATACCTTATCAAAGAGATAGGGGATCTTCTATGAGATGTTTTAGATGAAATAAGTTTGGGCAAAGATCATATGAATTTCCAGAAAATGCTTCCACCAGTAGAGGAAGTGAAAATGTTGTTCAAGAAGAAGAAGAAAGTGTGAAGTTATCTATACAAAAGAAAGTACCAGAAGTTGGAGAGTCTTTGATGATGAAGAGAATATTTTTGAAACCATATAGAGAGATTAATGAAATTGGATAGAGGAAGACACTCTTATGAAAAACTTTCTGCAAAAGAAAAGGTAAATGTTGTAAAGTCATTATTGATAGTGGAAGTACTAATAATTTGGTGTCTACAGAGATGGTTGAAATTTTTTCTTTTAAAAATACAACACACCCTATTCCATATAAGGTGTCATGGTTGCAAAAGGGACATAAACTGATAGTGAATGAGCAATGTGAAGTGGAGTTTCAAATTGAGAGATATAAAGACAAGGTACTTTGTGATGTTATGCCCATGGATATGTGTCATAGTTTTCTAGGTAGACCTTGGTAGTATGAAAAATAGGCAGTACATGATGGAAGGAACAACACATATACTGTTGAGAAAGATAGAGAAAAACACACTCTCTTACCATTGAAGGATGAAGGAGTGACTGAAGAAAACAACTCAAAGGTCATTATGGTCAGTCGAAAAGAATTTCTACACGACATTAAAAAGGAATAGGTACATTTTTCCCTGATTGGTAAACCAAAGGTAATTTTCTCTAGTACAAATTTAAATGATCTTCCTGAAGAAGTTAAAAATTTGTTGGATGAATTTGTTGATATTGTGGTTGATTATTTACCAAATGAATTACCTCCGTTGAGAAGTATCGATCATCATATAGTTTAATTATATGGTTTAACCTTCCAAATAAAGTAGCATATCGAATGACCCCATAGTAGAATGAGGAGATAATAAATTAGGTACAAGAATTATTAGATAAAGGTTTGGTCAGGGAAAGTTTGAGCCCATGTGCAGTTCTAATAGTGCTAAGCCCAAAGAAAGATGGAGAATGGAGAATGTGTGCAGATTCTAGAACTATAAATAAAATGAAAATCAAGTATAGATTACCATTACCCTGAATTTATGATTTGATGGATTGCTTAAGTGGTGCTAAATAGTTTTCAAAATTGGATTTGAAAAGTGGGTATCACCAGATTAGGATTAGAGAAGGAGATGAATGGAAAACAACATTAAAAAAAATGATGGATTGTATCAATGGTTGGTAATGCCTTTTGGACTCAAAAATGCCCCTAACACTTTTATGATATTGATGAATGAAGTGATTAAAGAATTCATTGGTAAGTTTTTCATAGTTTATCTGGATGACATTATGGTCGACAGTCAATCTAGAGAAGAACACTTGAGACACCTCGGGTTGGTTTTATATAAACTACAACAAGAAAAGATATTGATCAATATGAAAAAGTGTAGTTTTGTGAAGACAAAATTGGTTTATTTGGGCTTTGTGATATCGGGAGAAGGTTTGAAGATGGACCAGGAAAAGTTAAAGGCTATAATAAATTGGCCTACTCCAAAGAATAGTTTTGAGGTAAGAAGTTTCCATGGATTGGAAAGCTTCTATTGAAAACTCATCAAGAATTTTAGTGGGATATGTGATCCAATTATAGAAACCATTAAAGGAAACAAACAACCATTTAAATGGACATAATCAACTGATAAGAGTTTTAAATTATTAAAGAAGAAGATAATAAAAAAACCAATTTTAGCACTGCCAAATTTTAATAAACTTTTTCAAATTGAATGTGATGCAAGTGGGACTGCAATAGGAGTTGTTATAAGTTAGGAAAAGAAACTAGTTGCTTATTTTAGTGAGAAAATGAATGAAGCAAAGAAGAGATATTCTTCATATGATGAGTCTTATGCAATTATTCAAGCACTAAAGAAGTGGAGACATTACCTCATGCCAAAGGAATTTTTTCTTTACACTGATAACCATGCCTTGCAATATATTAACATCCAAACAAAATTAAATCAGAGACATGCCAAATGGATTGATTTTTTGCATAATTTAACATTTGTTATTAAGCACATAAGTGGAAAATCAAATAAGGTAGCATATGCATTGAACAGAGTCAGTTTAATTTTACAATAGTTTCAAGTAAATGTTGTAGGATTCAATGAGTTGAAAGAAATGTATAAGGATGTTGTAGATTTTAAATATGCATATGTAGTCTGTGAAAATACATTAAACGGAGACAAAACTCCATGGTTAGATTATATAATTCAAGAAGTTTTATTGTTTAAAGGAAGAATATTGTGTATTCCAAGATATTCAATGAGGGAAAACCTATTGAAGGGAAAATACAATGGTGAGTAAGAAGGAGATTTTGGATAGGACACACCATTTTCTCATCTAAGTACATTTTATTTATGGCCTGGCATGCAGACTGATGTCAAGAAATTGTTGAAAGATGTAGGGTTTGTCAGTATGAAAAAGGAAGGAGACAAAATATTGGATTGTATCAGCCATTTCCAATCCCATACCAACCATGGGACTTTATAAGTATGGATTTGTCTTAGGATTGCCAGGAAGTCAGCAAGGTAATGATTCAATTTATGTGGTTGTTGACAGATTCTCAAAAATGACACACTTTATAGCTTGTAAGAAGACCAATGATGCAACTCACATTGAAAATTTGTTCTTTAAATAAGTTGTTAGGTTGCATGGATTTCCAAAGATTATTGTTTCTTACCGAGACACAAAATTTGCGGGTCATTTTTGGAGAACTTTGTGGAAAATGTTAGGGACCAATCTCAACTTTAGTTCAACCTACTCATCCACATGGTTCCACATGCAGTTATGTCATGGCCCACATAGGAATATTTGGATGGTTGAGATTAAATCTTTGAATTTGAAGATTGACGACCCTCATCTCAATGGACTGCGGCCATCAGAGAGTTTTGGTGTTGGAGGTTGTAAAAAGTCCCAACGTCCTGATGCCAAAATATGCCAGGATGATGCCAGGTTCCATGGTGGCCAATGATTTGTATTGAGTTTTGATTAAGAACAATCAATGATCCATAAAGGATCTGAGATCCAGATCAACAGTGGACATTAGATCGTCCATTGTTTTTTATCTTTGATAAACTTCAGGATCAACGATCCATATTGATCATGTACCTCCTTGTTTAAGCATGTGGTTATTTTCTTTAGGTCATATGATAAACAATTTTAGTGCATGAATTTAAGCCTATGGTTCCAGTGTTTGATCACATGATAAAGAAAAATATCTTGCACATGTTTGAGGTAATTTAGAAATTTTTCTTTTAATTTGAATTATGGTTCAATTAACGAACTCTGCATAACTATTGGAGTTTAGGAGAGAGAACTAGTATGGATTGGTTTTCATTTCTAAATAGAGGATTAAAAATTGGGATGTTACATTCCCCTCCCCCTAAAATTTTCACTATCCTCAGTGCACATCGCCACATAATATTACATATTTACATACATAAATTTTTACATCAAAATGCTTGATAATTCCACAACTTAATGACTCACACATCAATTCCAACCAACAAATACCATTCCCCTCAACTTGCACTGCCCAAGAAATGGGATCTGACATAGGTGAGATAGAGAGTCTCAAAGTTGTGGCTTCAATAACTCTAGTTATGAAAGTGGAGTATTCATTCACTTATGTACAAATCTACATTTATTTTTCTTCAAAATTTACAGGTACTCCCACATAGCATCCACGTTCTCTCACATGGTGTCTTCAGGACCGTAGTAGGTCCATTGGACTTTTACCAAGCCAATGTATTTGTTCCTGATCACCTTGGACCTTTACCAAGCCAATGTGTAGGATGCACGTTGGCTCCCCCTGAAAATCCCCTTCGTGTTCCACCTAGATCGCAATCTAATCAATTGCATGGTTAGGATCAAGCACATCTTTATTTAATAAATACATGTGGAACACATTACAAATTTCCATGGATGCGGGTAATGCAAGAATGTATGCAATTTGGCATGTCCTCTCTAGGACTTCAAATGGCCCATAGTATTTCACTGCCAATTTTGGGAAACTTCTCAATCTCAATGATCTCCTCTTGGCCTTAACTTTTAAAAAAACATGCTCACCCACTTTGAATTCCCTATGTGTTCTTCCTTTATCGGCATAAATATTTTTCCTATCCTAATAAATATTTAAATTCTACCTAATAATTACCATATTATCCTCCATTTCCCTTAACGATTCTATCCCAATAATGGATTTATCTATCGGGTTATCCCAACTCATTAGTGTGTTTCATTTTATGCCATAAAAGGATTATAAAGGGCTCATATTTAGTGATTCTTGATAACCATTTTTGTATGCAAATTCAACTAAATGTAGATAGTCCTACCACTGATAAGTCTTGTCCATTACATACATTCTCAACTTATATTCAATTATTTAATTAATCCTCTATGTCTACCCATCTGACTCTGGGTGATATGTTGTACTGAAATTCAAATTAGTCCAAAATCCCTTAAATAGTCCCTTCCAAAAATTAGAAGTGAACTTGTCATCACTATATGACACTATTTCCTTAGGCAAACCATATAGCCTAGCTATTTCTTTCATGTAAATATCTACAATATTAGTTCCCTTGTGAGCTATTTTCACTCGTATGAGATGTTCATCCTTTGTAATCTTTTTCACCACTACTATGATGAAATTGTGCTTCCTTTCTATTCCAAGAAACATGGCAATAAAATCTTTAGTTACCACTTCCCATTTCCATTTGGAAATGGGAAATGGTTATAGTAATATTGTGGGATGTTTGTGCTCAACCATTACCTTCTAGAATTCCATGCATCTAGATATGTATTCAACAACATCTCTCTTCATACCGGGCCAAAAATATTGGCCTCTTAGATTTGCAATAGTTTTATGGTACCCTAGGTGTCCAACGTATGGTAAATTGTGCATATCTTTTATAGCTAAATTTCTCAATCCCTGAGAACTAGGAACATACAATCTAGTCCTAAACAAGAGGATTCCATTATCTTCTAACTTGTAATATTTATATTCCTAATATATATTATTTTGATGTAATCCTTCTTTAACTTGCACATAAAGCTATTCTATTGTTACATCCTCTAAATTGAATCTTTTAAATCTTTCCTACATTTACTAATGGTTGTATCATTCATTTTGTGCACCCTTCTATTGAGTTCATCAACCACTTTATTCTCTTTTCCCTTGATGTGCTTGATGTTAAAGTCATATTCATTTTGAAATTCCAACCATATAGTTTTTCTAGTGTTTAGTGTTGATTGTTCAAACATGTATTTCAAACTACTATGATATTTCCTCAATTATTCGAATTTTCTTCCCATGAGATAATGCCTCCACATTTTTAAGGCATGTACTATTGCTGCCAACTCTAAATCATGTGTAGCATAATTTATGTCACACTCCTTTAACTTTTTTGACTGATAATAAATTACATGTCCATTTTGGGTTTGGACTCCACCAAGCCCATCCTTGCATGCATCTGTGCACATGACAAAATCCTTATTTAGATCTGCAACCTTTAAAATAAGTGCATTAGTTAATAAATCCTTCAAGTGCTGGAATTTTTCTTCACACTTGGTATTCCATTCAAATATTATTCCTTTCTTTTGTAAGGATGTGATCGGATACATTGGGGCAACATTTTCTAAATTGAAGATTTTCTTCAACAATTTTGTTGTAAGTGGAGGTTTTCATAAGCAATTTCTTCCTATATCAAAGAGATTTTTTTTTAAGGTAAGTTTTTTTAAACAATTCCTTTCAAAGTCTATATTTTTTTAGAATAAATTTTGTCATAAGGAAGTTTTTCTCACGCAATATTTTTCAAAACAACTTTTTTTTTAAACTTTTGTTTAACATCAATTTTTTTATCCAAAATTTCTTTTAAAGCAACTTGCTTTATTGAGAATTTCTTTCCAAGTTATTTAAGATATGATTTTTTTTAAACCTTTACACATTGAATAATCATGGGAAACAAAAGGGAGAAGAAGAGAAAATATGAATGCACTTGGGATGATACTCTTCATATAGAATAGATGGAACAAAACTATAGAAGAAAGAAACAACAACATGCAAACATTGAAGGAACAAGTGATGATAATGTAATTGGAGATTTGCATCTTGATATTCAACAAGAAGAAATTGAACCAGGTATGCATACATATTATAGATAATGTTTGGAATTCAAAAACATATTTTCTGATATAATTGATTGTAAATTGGAATTTATATTTTGCAAAAAACATAAATAGATTGGTTGCATAACATTGATGAAACCGTTGAAGTTGAAAATCAAGTAGAAGTTGAAATACACACACACACACACACATACGATATTTCAACACTTGTAGATTTTAATTAATTTATGATTGCTCATTTAGTTTTATAATAAATCTAATTTAAATTTGTATATTTTTTATACAACATTTAGTTTAAATTTTTATGTTTACAACTTAGAAAATTGAATATATGTTAATTTCAAGTGTTTTTAATTTTAATATATTTAATTTATGTTTTTGAATTATATTGAAATTTATGCAGGTAATATCAACATTGATGATGAAATGTTAGAAAATGTTGATATTGACAAATTTGGGGACAAAAAACCTGACCATTATATATGATATCGTGTTGGATAAATATTTCAAAAATGAATCAATAGCAACACAAACTCAAATTTTGAGAGGTATGATAAGGTCAAAAAATTTAAAAGAAGCTACATCATTATTGGATATTCAAAAAATGACAAAATATAGAAAGGTGAAATAGAGTGTCTTGGAAAATATAACAGATGCATTAAAATCCTTTGGAAAGTGTAGAAAAAAATATGTCAATGTTGCACGTAGAGTAATACAAACGACAGTTGTTTCATCTGGCAAGGTAAAAGGTTGTTTGACACAACATATGGCAAAAGTAATGGGAACCTCAAGAAAAAAATGGTACAAACATAGAAAATTATGATTGAAAATAGATGCAAATGATGAACTTACTTGTTGTATAGTTATTTGTAGACATCCTTACAAAGATAGACTTGCAAAAAATGATAAAAATATGGCCCATAAATATTGGTTGGAAAACTATCGCATTTCACCAAATGCAAGGGATGTGTTGCAATGAAGAAGAGCACAAAAGAAATATGAAGAGAATCCAAAACATATATTGGAAATGACACAAATAGAATTGTTCAATATGTTCAAAGAGAAGCACAGTCAAGTTAAAATGTGCATCAATGCATTTATGCAACAAAACCATGGTATGTTAAACCCATGATTTTTCATGACACTTGTTGTTTTCGTTATCATGTGGAATTAGAGTTATATTATGACAATTGTCTTTATTTTAGTAAAACATTTTGCGAAAGTTCACCTCCTTCCACAATTTCTGCCTTTATATCCCAAATTCTATGTGAAAGAGAAAGAGATGGATTATTTTACCATAAAAAATGTGTTGGTGGAAAGAAATGTGATCGTTGTGGAAATATAGTTTTATTTCACTCCAAGTATCATATTGATATGAATGATCAATCCTTGTCCAATATAACAGTGAATTGGAAAAGATATGAATATATCAAGGTTACTGATCCAAATTCTTCAAATGTTATTTCCAAAAGGATTGATTTGCAAGAGGATAAGATCTATGTGATAGAATTTTTGAATAAGTTTGAAAACAAAATTTATAAATACACCAAGCATTCACATAGAGCTCGATGGAAAGACCTACAATTCAAACAATCTCATGAATGTTTTCCACTTAGGACGATTTTGTCAATAGTTGATTTTGCATAGAATTATACATTAAGTGCACAAAGAGAAATATAGAGTGAATATTATCATTCTGATCAAGTCTCTATACTTATCCACATTCTATATAGACATACTCAACATAGTGTTGATAACATAGAAAGAACCTATGAGAATCGATATGTTATTAAATAATATCACTTTTATATGAGTGT
>SNQJ01S0065899.1:0-40309 GCA_010110895.2 Picea sitchensis | reverse complement strand
TATTCACTATGAACATTAAAACCCACTTTGTTTATATTTTTGAAAACAAATTTGTAGTAACATTTTTTTAAACTTTTATTTTTACATTATATTTTTATTTTATTTGAAATATTTTAATTGAAAATAAATTATTAAAAATAGTTCATATAGGATGTATCAATTTGAAGTGGAAAATAATGACTATTATTATATATCAATCATAGTTACAAAGTTCTAATACTAAATCTAGACACATACAAACAAACACATTTCAATTTCACATGTCCTCTAATCATGATTACCATACAAACACATTTCAATTTCATTAGCGATAAATTCTTAATCAAGTGTTTAATACAGTGGAAGTGGAAGGCGTAATGGGCCCAAGTCGCAGGGTTGAACCCTCTCTTATATCTTATGTAACGACCCCTCCATTACGACAATACTTAGCAATGTACAACATGACTAAATATGATCGGTTCATCCAGAAAATTGTTGATTATTCCCATGCAGTCCGATGTCTTCAAAGATTTAACAGAGAGGAGATAAACAGAGTGGAGAGTTGAGATCACCAAGCTAGTGTGCAAATCCAAGAGAAAGGTCTCACCGATTTCTATGGTAATTTTGAGATCAAATTGTTTAGAGTAAGCTTTTGTCTTGAAGAAAGAGAATGGATTGTGGCATTTCTTTAAGAATGGTATAATTGTTATTCTTGTGAAATTCCTATAAAATTCAATTAAGATTCCTGTGAAATTCAATTAGATCACCACCACTTTTCCTCGATGTTTATTCCTCTTATCAAATTAGGTGATCCTTAGATTGATGACATGCAAGTCAAGGTTAATGCTGGTTTGGAGTAGCTTGTGTTTTAATGTGAGCTTATGGTGGTGCTTGGTATAGTAGAGGAAATCCACTTTTACGTGGAGAAAGGAACATCATAAATAACAAATGACATGACAATTTTTTTTGGTAAGGTTAAACATTTATATATTTCACCGAATAACATATCTATGAAAGGTGGCATTAAAGTTCTAAAGCGAATCATCTACAAACAGTCTTCAACAACGAGTCATAACAGACCCACAAAATTATCGACGTCGATACTCATCTTGTTGAGCTCGACCTCGATCGTTACTGCGTGCAAATGGCAAGCCATTCATATTCCTCGGAGGATGTGCAAACTGCAACTTTAGGGAAGGCGAGTCTCTATCATGCTTATCCATCCTGTACCCTTGTAAAGCCTCCATAGCAGTTGCAGCACATTTCGGGTTATCAAAATCGACAAAACACAGAACAACAACATTAACGCTGGGCTCTACTTCAAGTTTATTTCTAGATTCCTTCAATTCAATTAAGATTCCCGTGAAATTCAATTGAAAGCATCACCACCATCAACAACAACAACACATCACTCTTCCATGTTTATTCCCTCTTATCAAAGTAGGTGATCCTTAGATTGATGACATGCAAGGCAAGGTTAATGCTGGTTTGGAGTAGCTTGTGTTTTAATGTGAGCTTATGGTGGTGGTTGGTATAGTAGAGGAAATCCACTTTTACGTGGAGAATTTTGTCATTACAATTTCAATTTCATGCCTCCTCATGGGAATTTCTATATGAATATTTCAAAATACATCATGGGAGAGTGATTGGAGTGATCTTATGTTATGTTTGTGCTTTGTGTCAGTTGTCTTACATGTTCTCCAATGTGAAGAGGATTGTGTACATGTTGTCTTCTTTTGTCACTAGATTATCACACTACAAATGTTCTAGGATATTGGCATATTGTACTGGTAATGGAAATAAATATTATCTTTTGGCTGGATGTCTTTTTTGCAAGAGAGCAATAAATTGGTTAACAATTACAAATATTCCATGTAAAAAATTTAATTTAAGATAATAAATGTTGGTTATTTGATTTATGTCGGTTCACAATCAAATTTAATATCATTTAGATAGTAGAAAATATTTGAATATGAATGGAAGACCATCTTTGACCATTTTTTGTAAAAGTGAGTTAAAACAAAACCTTAATCCCTATTTCCATTATTTTTCCAAATCTTACAAGAGATACTTGTGCAAGTAGATAGATTTTACTAGGGGACTTACATCGAGTGGGACATTTTCTTTTAAGAGCTAAATTTGCAAGGGATCACCATGTCTTACAATCAAATCCACAAAGGAAATTTTTAAGCATGTATTTCCATTTTCATCTCCAAATTTTCCTCGATTCATTTGCTAAAAAAAATCAATACATATATTTTTTATATTATTCCTTTAAACATTTTTCAATGTAGTTTCCAACTCACCTTTAATGTCACAAACAATATATTTATTGTTGCTTCCTTTTTGTCTTATATTATTGCAAACCCTAGAAATAATTTTTTATTCCCTTTACCCTTTCACGATGATATTGGGGACGGGTATCTATTAGGATTGGGACAATTCATCAGATTGATCCCAAAACTGCCACTATCATAATATTTTATAAAACAAAATGTATTTAAGCTTCATGGCATACCTATTGTGTAAAACAACAAACACTTCATGTGTAATTTATTTTCATCCACGTCATTGTTACTCCATATTTAAAATGTGTATCAGCGTATATTGTGCACTAGTGCACTAGCTTTTGAAGTTTCTATAAACATGTACTCAATAAAAACAATGAGTAAACCGCTATTTGAAAGAGTGGAGTGTGTTTGAATTTCTTTGTTGTTGACATATCATCTATAGAAACCATTATATAGGTAATATTCATCATATCATATTTCCAAATCCAGTCATCTCTTGAAAGTGAATTTTGAGTTCAGATCTAATCTTATAGCCTTGAAGTTCAGTCCTGTAAACAAATTTCCCAAATGTCATGAAAAGAGCTCACTCGGTATTTTAATTTCTAGAACATTATTACTAAATTCATCCATTGGACCTATCCGCATCAGATTCTTTATCAAATTATTTTCCAATCCAGTATGGTTTTGTTCCTAAACAGAAACCCACATCACGAGCTATAAGCTCCCTCAATCTTAGTCTTTGGATTTAAATTCACCCTTTTGGGTCATACATGCTTTGTGGTGGATGAAGAAATAGTGCTTATAATGTAGAGGCATTCCATATAATTCATGTGAATTAAATGAGATTATGGAGGTCTTAGTGTAGCTCTTCATGATTACAAAAAATCATATCTCTATAATATTTTGGTCGCCCAGACAAAGCCTAGTCAACCTATTGATTTTTGACACATCGCGTCCAATCACGACTCATTTACCTTCCATGTGCCCTCAAAATAAAAGAAAATGGAAATATAAATAGAAAAGAACGCAGTTAGCTCCAAAGGTATGATACATGGAGTGTAGAGTATAGAGTGAAGAGGAGAAACGGCTGGCATGGTGAGAGTAAGGAAGAGAAGAGGGAAAATGGTTATCATGAGAAGAGAAGGAAAGGAATATGAGATCAAGACACCGCCTTAGTCAACTCCATTGATGTTGACATCGCACATAATCAATGCACTCATTTGCATCTTCCATGCGCCTTAAAAAACAAAAATAAAATGGAGCATAGAAGAAAAGTGAATGAAAAGGACAAAGTATGGGATATGGAGTGTAGAGAGTAGAGGAAGAGGTAAAAAATGGTTAAGTATGGAGAGGAGAGTAAGGAAAGAAAAGTAGAAAAAAAAAAAAAAAAAAAAAAAAAAAAAAAGAGAGGAAGAGAGAAATATGGTTAATAATGAGAAGAGAAGTGAGCTGAACATGGAGACTAAGAAGGAGAAATGACTAAGGAACAAGGGATGTGCGAATGAGGAGAAAACGGATAAGCATAGAATGACAATATAATAGGAAAGCATGAAGAGAGGTGAAGGATGTATGGAAAAAAGGAAAAAAGCCAGTTATGTGGATGGATTAATAATGAGATAAATGAGGATTCAAGGAAGAATTTGGAAAAATACAAGAGGTGCCCATTCACCTCAGCAGATATGGAGAGGAGATGGATGGAGAATAAAATGACTAAGTAGGAGAGTACTCAGCAATTCAAAATGCAGGGAAAATGGTACAACACTTAGAAAAAATTCTTTTTGCAATTCTTCAAACTCTTTCTCTTAGATAGGTATTTCGTGCATACAAAATTGTATTTGATTCCATAAAATGCACATGAGGAAAGCCAAGACTGAGGGATAGACTCATGAAATGCGATGATCATTTCAAAAAATTCTTCTTTTGATATCACTTTTTTTATTATTCCAAAAAAAAAAAAGAGTGCTGACTGTATAGTCCCAAACACATGGTAATTGAGAAAACATGGTAATTGAGACAAAGAGAGAGAAAAATACACTATGAAATAGCTCAACACATGGTAATTGAGAAAATAGTGAGAAAATCCACCACAAGACCAATTCAAGAAGGATAAATCCAAAAGATGAGAGGTTGAATTTCATTTAAAAAAATACTTGGTCGAGCTATATATATAATCTGTCAAATCTTGGAAACACTCAAGAAAAAGAAAGAATATGTCATAATGAAGCAGACAAGAAGGTTGAAGTTGAAAAACAATTTCTCCTAGAACGCCATCCATATACCCAAATTAGAAGATCTAATTTCCAAATATTTCCAGGATGTTTGATGTTTCTCTTTAATAGTTTCTTCAAGCATCTAAAAATAACCTCCTAACCTTCTAAGTCATAGAAAATTTAGTGATTTTGGGACATTTCTCTTAATTGTTTTCAAGTATCGAATAATATTTTAAAGAAACCAAGTAATCTCTTTGTTTTCCCTTCAAAGATCCTGAGGAACTAATTTTGGTCTTGTGACGCAACCATCACCACCTATCATAGTATTTGAGTTTTTGGGTGGAATGACCTAAGATAGGGACTTTGGAAAAGGATAGTTAATTAAGGAAAGCAAATTGTTAAAATACAAGGTTTATTTCATGTAATAAAATAGTATTCATATAATTGATTTGGCCAAAATAATATTTAAATAAATAATAACATTGTAATGATATAACAATGATATGCTCAACCTAAAAGATGTGAACTTTATTTTTATTAATTAACTCTTTTATTATAATAACTAGCCATAGACCCATTTTAACTCGAAGCTCAAAGATGGATCAAATCCATGGAGGTCCATTCCTCCTGGCAAATTTTAGAGGGAAAAAAAGGTTAGAGCACACATATACAATTTTCATTCACTTAATTATTATTATTATTATTTAAAGTGATACTTTCAGATCCATGTTGAATTTAAACACACAATCACACATCAACCTACGACAAATTCCAACAAAAATAGTTTTTTAAGTAATTTAATTGAGATAGTGTTTTTATTCCAAAACTAATTAATTATTAGAATTTTTTTTTAATTTATAATCCAAATACATTGATTCCAAAAAATACAATTCTCATAAACAAATTCATAAATACAAAATGTTTTGAATTACAATTTATTTATTAAGTAAAATGTTCTTAAAAAAAATACTAACCAAGAAAATTCTGCCATTCCCAGAAGTTTCCTTTGGAAGCTTCATGCAGGTTAGTCACACACGTGGAACCAAGGGCTAGTGGCTCGAAAGAAAATGTAGTATCTAGAAAGGAGCTAGAGCTAAGCATTGTCGGTTAAATTGCCTGCATTACCTTTTAAATTTTAAATAATGATTAATTTTTAAATTTACACGCCACTTAATTTTGTAACTGCCAAGAGAAACTAAGCACCAATAACGGTTATTTATTTTCATCCACATCATTGTTCCTCCATACTTAGTAAATGCATCACTATACATTGTGCACTAGTTGCTTTTATAAAACACACTCATTAAACAAAGTGAGTAAACCGGCTAATCGAAAAGAGTGGAGTGTGTTTTAATTTCACGAGCTTGAAAATTAACTTATCATCCATGCTGAACCATTGTATATAGATAATATTCATCATATCATCTTTCCAACTAGTCATATTGAGTGACTTTTAGAGTTATGTATCTGAACTTATAGCCTAGGGAAATCGAGGTTTCAAACAAATTTTCCAACGAGTCATGAAAAAGAGTTGAATGGCATTTTAATTTCTAAAAACATTATGACCAAATTCTTCCATTGAAATCTATCCCATTTTCTTCATTATCAAATTATATTTTTAATTAGTGCTAGCTTTCCCTAAACAAATGTTTGAATCATGAGTTATAAGCTCCTCAATCTTAGACTTTGATTCAAATTCACCATGTTTAGTCCCACATGCATTGTGGTGGATAAAGAACTCGTGTTTATAATGTAAATGCCTCCATATAATTCATGTGAACTAAGTAGTAGGTAGTTAGTAAATCATAGGTAAATAGGAAATCGTGATTGCAAAGAGAGTTAAGTAGGCTAGTTAGTAGTTCTTATAGAATTGAAAAAATGGAAAATGCCTAAGTATGGAGTGTAGAGAGTGAGCAAGGAGAAGGGGAAGAGAGTTTTAAAATTTTATGAAAAATATAATATAATACATTATGTAATAGGACAAGAGTTTATATTACAATATATGGCATAACATGTGAGTATAATTTTCTAAAATTGAATGTTTTTTCGATTTCCTGCACAATATGAAATTTGTAAAAAATTGTTAGTATTTGATCATTAAAAATGGAAAAATTTAACCATTGATGAGATTTTTGCCTTTAGGAAAAGAAGGGTGCCCCTGCTTTGTATTCATACTTAACCCATAGGAGTGCCTATCAAATTTATATTCTGATTGTTATATAGTTTTGCATCACTTGGAAGTGTCGGGACATTTTAAACATAAAAATCAAAAAAATAAATAATAAAACCATAATTCTCCAAATATAAGCTAGAGGTTATAAACAATTTTATAAATATTAGGTGGGCACTTTCACCATATATATTTTGTTTGATTCAAAATATAATCATTTATAATCTTCAAATTAGATTGTATATATTTAAGATTTATTATATTATGAAAAGAAACACTTTTAAATAAAGTAGCATCCAAAATATTAAAACAATTTTAGCTCTTTAGTGTCAAAAGTGTTTTAGTAATTATGTTTGCATTTGTTTTAGTGCCTATTGCATTGATTTCAGTATATTACCTTTATTTTAGTGTTCACACATTACAGCAATTGCTCCATTGTAATATCTCCAATATTCACTTCTATTTTAGTTGTTCATATAGTGGTTTAATGTATACATTGATTTTCATCCATGACATGTTGTAAAAACAATAGGGTGCAAATTATCTCGATGGCCATAGAGTGAAAATTGATTTACACTCTAAAACACTCAAGCATTTATCTGAATTAAACTACACAACTCAAAATAATAGGGTGCATTGATTTCTGTCATAATATTACCTTGTAAAATTATAAAATGATGAAGGGTATTAATTGAAGAAAGAAAATAAATAATTTGGTGTATTTATCAAATGAAGTGGATTGAACAATAACATAATGAAAACCAATTTCAAAATACATTTTATAATGTTGTGAAAGAGATTCGGAGTCATAAGTTCAAATTTGCATCACTATCACTACCAAGGATTATATGTGATTCTATGTTAGTATTTACACAAGAAACTATTAAAATACTAAGATATATGGAACCTAATATATATAGAATTCATTAAAAACCAAAAGCATGCAAAAGAATGAAACAAAATTATTAGGAGGAACATAAGAGGTTCAGATTAAAAGAAGCTATTAATCTTGCAAAGTAAGAAAGACAAGGTATCAAGATTTTAAATATTTGAATGGTTTTC
The DNA here is from genome assembly GCA_010110895.2 of Picea sitchensis. Lineage (NCBI taxonomy): Eukaryota > Viridiplantae > Streptophyta > Pinopsida > Pinales > Pinaceae > Picea > Picea sitchensis. The sequence goes on along the minus strand of SNQJ01S0065899.1, from coordinate 32,597 downwards.
AAAATTAACTTTCTTTCTTCTATGATTAATGCAAAAATATTTAAAAATCACAATTGTATAAATTGAAAAAGCTACCATGTGTAAATAAAACAAAAGATTATCATATACTTAATAAATTTGAAATGATTGGATTTATCTCAAACATATACATATATATAATGATGATCCTTTATAATTATAAGTGACCATGACTCGAAACTAACCTAGGATGTATATCTTGTAATTCTAGGATCTTGTAAATGGAATCTAAAATATTATATGCCTCCATCAAAGAATCCTTCCATGGAACTACTAATCCAACAATAATAAAATAAATTTTAATCCTAGTACAATATTTAATACGTACTTTGATAACATGAAATCATTCCTTATATAATTTAATGATGATTTAGAAATAAATCAACACAACTAGTAATCAAAGACATAACAAACAAAGTGTTTTTTAAAAAAAGACTAAAGAATAAACTAAGAAATGGACATTTGTGTATTTCTCTTAAAGGTTGAAACACATATGTGATATATATATAAAAAAAAAAAAAAAATGTTTCAATATTGTTGAAGAAATATAAAAATGCTATACATAAAAAATTATTTACTTTTTAAATCTCAAAATTGAAGGAAAAACACACTTATTTTGAGTAACAAACATTTATAATTTTGAAGAACCAGATGTATTAAAGAAGAGAAAATAACTACAAATTTAATTACAAAACCCAATTCACTCAATACAATATAAGGAGAGGGGCCAAATATATAATTCTAGGTGAAAGGAAGAATTAATAAACATGGGGATATTAAGTGTTTGAAAACCTTAAAATACAACTAAAAATTTTGAAAACTTTGAAAATATTTAACACAACTTACCATAGAAAAGCCTAAGAACAATTGATTGAAAACATATGTGGCTCACTTGTTTGATCTGAAATGTGGAATACCATAGCAATATTGAAAATTTCAAAATGTGTATTCACTATGAACATTAAAACCCACTTTGTTTATATTTTATTTTTAAAACAAATTGGTAGTAACATTTTTTTAAACTTTTATTTTTACATTGATAGTTTTTATTTTATTTGAAATATTTTAATTGAAAATAAATTATTAAAAATAGTTGATATAGGATGTATCAATTTGAAGTGGAAAATAATGACTATTATTATATATCAAACATAGTTACAAAGTTCTAATACTAAATCGAGACACATACAAATAAACACATTTCACTTCATGGTGTCCTCTAATCATGATTACCATACAAACACATTTGAATTTCATTAGCGATAAATTACTAATCAAGTGTTTAATACAAAGGAAGGCGAATGTTCCCATGTCGGTTGAACCTCTTACCTTATGTAACGACTTCCATTACGCATAAATAATTTAGTGATGTACAACATGACTAAATATGATCCGCTCATCCAGAAAATTGTTGATTATTCCCATGCAATCCGATGTCTTCAAAAATTCAACAGAGGGCATTTAACAACGTCTTCAAAGATTCAACAGAGAGGAGATAAACAGAGTTGAGAGTTGAGATCACCAAGATAGTGTGCAAATCCAAGAGAGAGGTCTCACAGATGTCTATGGTAATTTTGAGATAAAATTGTTTAGAGTAAGCTTATGTATTGAAGAAAGAGAATGGATTGTCGCATTTCTTTAAGAATGGTATAATCCATTCTCTTTCTTCAAGAATGGTATAATTGTTATTCCTGTGAAATTCAATTAAGATTCCCGTGAAATTCAATTAGATGACCACCACTTTTCCTCGATGTTTATTCCTCTTATCAAAGTAGGTGATCCTTAGATTGATGACATGCAAGTCAAGGTTAATGCTGGTTTGGATTAGCTTGTGTTTTAATGTGAGCTTATAGTGGTGGTTGGTATAGTAGAGGAAATCCACTTTTACGTGGAGAAAGGAACATCACAAATAACAAATGACATGACAATTTTCTTTGGGAAGGTTAAACATTTATATATTTCACCGAATAAAATATCTATGAAAGGTGGCATTAAAGTTCTAAAGCGAATCATCTATAAACAGTCTTCAACAACGAGTCATAACAGACAAACAAAATTATCGACGTCGATACTCATCTTGTTGAGCTCGACCTCGATCGTTACTACGTGCAAATGGCAAGCCATTCCTATACATCGGAGGATGTGCAAACTGCAACTTTAGGGAAGGCGAGTCTCTATCATCCTCACCCCATGCTGTACCTTAAAGCCTCCATAGCAGTTGCGGCACATTTCGGGTTATCAAAATCGACAAAACATAGAACAACAACATTAACGCTGGGCTCTACTTCAAGTTTATTTCTAGATTCCTTCGACTTATTGACAATCCTCACTTCTTTGAAACCGAGAAAATGGCGAAAGATGTGAGCTGCCTCTCCGCCACTGCAATTACTTGGAAGTCACTCAACAAACAGTGTGCTGGATGCATCTGGTGGTAGAACATGATCTGAAGGAGGATTTGCCAGCCCAACGCGATGATTACCATAATTATAAGGTGCAAGAGAAACATATCATTCTCTACTTTCTCTCAATGATCGAAACCCAACTCCGTCTCTGCCTCTCACCTAGTCGGACGTCTTCCCAGCTACGATTAACATAACCGGACGTACTGAACAACGCATGATCATGATGACCATATCTCCTCTTTAAAGCGTGATCCTCATATTCACATATTCCTATTACTGCGAGGCCGTTTGGCCAGCACAGAGCTCTCCAAGTGAATCGCTCTCTCAGCTGGGATTCTATCGCTTGAATATGTGTTGTCCATTCTTCTCTTTTCTATCACTCAGAGGCTCTCAAAAACCGTTCCAACGCACAAAAAAATGCTCGACGCAAACTCAGCACAGCAAAAGTTTGAAATCTCTGGGTTTTAGTGGGCGAAGAATAAGCTGGATAGACCTCAGTTGTAAGTTTGCATCTACAGCATTGTAGATATAGATAACTGGAAGGGGTGAAATATTACTTATAGCTATTTTGCTGCCCTGAAGAGGATGCATGCACGTCGGCCTATTTAAATTGTTAGTCCCTGCCTACCAAGTGGACGTAACCGTTGGAGTTTTCGATAATGTTTTCAAATGGGATGGTGGTTCCATTTTTCCCTTCCCTTTTGACAGCCGCCTTTTTAATGGATGGAAACGATTTTGTTTGAACCAAGGTCACATAAAGTTGAAGTGGTGGTTGGTACGGTCCTTGAAAATAGCGTTTCTAAAATAGCATTTGAAATTTGATTGTGTTGTGGAGAACACTAAATTGGTGGTGGGAAAGGGGATAGAATAAAAACAATGAAACTTGATTGCTCTATTTTTTTTGGCTGGTTTGGAGTAGCTCGTATTTTAATGTGAGCCATTGTGGTGTTTTAATATGAACTTATTGTGGTGGTAGATATATATCGTATATTCCTGTCAGCCCACTTCAATCTTCCTCGAATGTTTATATGCATCTCCCCAAAACACATCACGCGAGGAAGAATGGAGTTAACTTATGCTGTGCCTTTGTGCTCTTGTGTGAGTTGTCTTGGTTATCTTTTGTCCGCGTCGGCAGACCCATAGCTACGTTGTCTTATTTTCCACTAGCATGCCTCGAGTGATTACACAAAGTGCTGGAAACGCCTTAGCTACTGATGTATTGCTTTGCTAGGTTTAGACTTGGCGCTCATATTACTATGCCTCCTAGTCTCCGTTTTTACTATGTGGTGGTTATAGGCAAAGGGTTTTGGGGATCTTGTTTGTTGGTTCTTTCATGCTAGTTGTTTTAAGTTGCTAGCTCTATGAGTGGTTTCCTTTGCTTTGTTGTTGTGGCATTTCGTGGTTCCAACTTCGTGGTAGTGGACTTGAGATTTCGTTCCACAAGTTCTCTTTCAGGAATCTTATTCTAAAGTTCATGGTTGATTTCTTGATTTAAAAATGATCAAAACAATGGAATGGGAGGGAAAGTAGCTATGTTTATTGAGTTGGTTATTACCTTATATTTAGAAAGACAAATTAAAGTGTTAAAGGCCACATTGGCATAACCTTAAATGGAAATGAGAAATCAAGCAACCCTATCGAGGGACTGGAATAGTGCCCATGGAAACAAATTGAGGTTAATCACGCCTATGGAGATAAAGGCCAATCAAGCACTAGAAGTGAAGGTTTATGCTTATAGAGAAATGCAACAGGCCAATCAAGCAATTGTGAAGGTGAAGGGTGTTTTTGTTTATGTAAATGAAATTGATTGGCACCATGGAGGATGATGCGTACTTTGCCTCATGTTGAAGGTGGTTCTGTAGAATAATCTCTAAACCTGATATATGTGGATTAATCAATGCATTGTGATTGCCATCTCTAAACCTTTAGTATATAATTAATCACGATAGGTGATTTCCATACAACTACAAGAAAATCTTGTAAATGTATTATTGTTTAATTGTAAATCCCAAAATCGGTTTCGGGTGAAGCTCTTCCAGCATTGGCCATGGTATCACTAGAGGGAATGAGAGGAGGCCCTGTTAAACTAAAAGACCCTAAGAGTTATTCATATTATTTTTCTTATCCCCCATTTCAAGATAAATAGGTTAATGAGGGGAGTTTAAGGTAACAACCAAATCCACTCTACCGAATATGCATGGCCGGGTTTCCAAAAGGGACAGCTATAGGACAACATGAAATATCATCAAGGGTCCCCATGATTGGCCTAATGAAGTTTTAATAGAAAATGTGGGTTGATAGGTCGAGAACCTTCCGTAGCTATGCGTGCAAGAGAAACAAATGATTTCAAAGAGAGGATATGAGATTCTCCGAAGGGGTCCATGGTAGTTGGACTCAATGGATAGTCCAGAACACCCATAAGTATTTCTGATTCTGTCTAGGTTAATTGAAAGTAACTAATTTATGCTTGTAATGGTTTGTAATAGTGTGTTCATGTTCGGGTGTGCAATGCGCGTGCCATTCTACTTAGAATAAAATATGCTTGGGTGATAATGTATCTAAGTAGAATGGCACGCTTATTGCACACTTGAACATGAACACACTACAAATGTTATAAGCTATGGAAAATAAGCACGATCTATGACTTGTAGCATTACGCACAATAAGATAATTTTGTGGAAAAAATAGATGGCCTGTTAAAAATCTCATAAAGAATCCAGGAACAAGTTCCTCCTTGAAGCTTAAGTCCCTCAATGAGATCAAGCACTGAGAGAACTCCATGTTTTAAAACCAAGTTCCATCACCATTAACTTATATAATTTCTACCAAGAAAAATGAACCTTCTAATTTAAACCAAGATACACTTAAAAGAACTTTTAGCTTCAAATTTCTCCCAAAAAACACAACTATTTTGACTTTATGCATATGAACTCAAGCACATAATTACAAAAACTCTATCCCCAATGAACTCACACACATAATTAAAAAACTCTATCCCTAATGTTGCATGGAAATCAATATTTCACTTTGACTCCGTGTTTCCATTATGAGTGTGATAAACTTCAAATTTTGTTTTGAATAACAATCATCTTCTATCAGCTCATTTTTTTAGAGGAGAAAATAGAACCCTTTCTAAACTGCTGCGGAAATTAGAAAATTAAAGAAAGCATCAAGGGTTTCTATGCGAAGAAGAACCCTTTAGAATGGTGAATTTCAAAGGATGGCAACAAAATGCAACAAATATGGGTTTCAACTCCATCTGCTTAGAGATTCAAATATGGAATAACTCCTCCACAACCAACAGAAAAGTCACTGGAATTAATTCAAATTTCATCAAGTAAGTCGAATTCTGTGAATTTTGATCTTCGTGCAGGTCGCTTGAGTAGCCAAAATTTCTCTAGACAACGAATGTAGATATTTTATCCTTCATCGAATCAGAACTCGCATTGTCTTGGTCCTACTGGTTTCCAACCTTGATTTTAGGTTTAGTCTTCCTCCATTCTCCTCATAATCTCTTCATTGGCTCTACGACCTTCTCTATGAATATGTGCCAATGGAGAGAAAGTTGACTTCAAGCTTGGATATGAAGGTTTATTGTGATCACAAAGATGAAGGGGGATATGGAGATGAATATGATCTCACTCATCAAAATGAAATTAATCACACTCCTAAAGAGGAACAAAAATAATCACCATTTTGGGTAAACGAAATGTTTGGGAATCTGGAAGGATAAATAGTTAGGCATTTGAATATTCTCTTTGAGAAGATTCAAAAGAAATAAATCGACGATAAATTTGTCTTGAATTAGAAAGACAGGGCATTGGCTAATGATTGTTTACCTCGTAATAGCATAAGATAATTCAAACTAGAGTGACCTTCAAGAAGATTCAAACATGTTATGAACCGCTTGTTCAAGATAGTGGTGGTAGCAGCAGTTCGCATTACAGCCAAAAGGGGATGGATTTCACATGCTGGGAAAGTGAGGTGTTTAATTAAATACTCAAATCGAGACACATACAAACAAACACACTTCAATTTCACATGTCCTCTAATCATGATTACCATACAAACACATTTCAATTTCATTAGCGATAAATTCTTAATCAAGTGTTTAATACAGTATAAGACGTAATGACCCCAAGTCACGTACAACCCTCCTCCTCGATACTTTTATGTAATCTAATTCTCCATTATGACAACACTTAGCGATGTACAATATGACTAAATATGATCGGTTCATCTAGAAAATTGTTGATTATTCCCATGCCGTCCGATGTCTTCAAAGATTCAACAAAGAGGAGATAAACAGAGTGGAGAGCTGAGATCACCAAGCTAGTGTGCAAAACCAAGAGAGAGGTCTCACCGATGTCTAAGGTAATTTTGAGATCAAATTGTTTAGAGTAATCTTATGTCTTGAAGAAAGAGAATGGATTGTCGCATTTCTTTAAGAATGGTATAATTGTTATTCTTGTGAAATTCCTATGAAATTCAATTAAGATTTCTGTGAAATTCAATTAGATGACCACCACTTTCCTCGATGTTTATTCCTCTATCAAAGAAAGGATCCTTAGATTGGATTTGACATGTCAAGGCTGACGCCGGTTTGGAGCAGGATTGTGTTTTAATGTGAGCCATGCAAGGTTAGCAGAGGGAACCACTTTTTACGGAGAATTCTACATATTACAATTAATTTCATGCCTCCTCATGGGAATTTCTATATGCATATTTCAAAATACATCATGGGAGAGTGAATGGAGTGATCTTATGTTGTGTTTGTGCTTTGTGTGAGTTGTCTTACATGTTCTCCTATGTGAAGAGGATTGTGTACATGTTGTCTCTTTATTACTAGATTATCACACGCTAAAATGTTCTCTATAGGATATTGCATGATTGGTACGGAAATAAATATTATCTTTAAGGATGTCTTTTGCAAGAGAGCAATAAAATTGGTTAACAATTACAAATATTCCATGTAAAAATTTAAATTAAGATAATAAATGTTGGTTATTTGATTTATGTCGGTTCACAATCAAATTTAATATCATCTAGATAGTAGAAAATATTTGAATAGGAATGGAAGACCATCTTGACCATTTCATTTTGTAAAAGTGAGTTAAAACAAAAACTTAATCCCTATTTCATTATTTCTCCAAATCTTACAAGAGATACTTGTGCAACAAAGATAGATTTACTAGGGAAGACATTGGAGTGGATATATTTTAAGAGCTAAATTTGCAAGGGATCACCATGTGTTACATTCAACCATTGTGCCAGCCCTTAAGCATTGGCTCATTTTCTTCTTATCCTTGCAATTTTCCTTTGATCTATTTAAAAAACTCAATATATATTTTTTTTATATTATTCCTTTAAATATTTTTCAATGTAGTTTCAAACTCACCTTTAATGTCACAAACAATATATTTCTCATTGCTTCCTTTTTGTCTTATATTAGTACAAACCCTAGAAATAATTTTTTAGTCCCTTTACCCTTTCAATGATGATATTTTTTGGGGATTTGGGTATCTATTAGATTGGGACAATTCATTGAATTGGATCCCAAAACTCGGCTACTATCATATTTATAAAATAAACGATTTTTAGGTTTCATGGTGCATAATGCATAGTAAAAAAACACTCATGTGTTATTTATTTTCATCCACGCTATCATTCCTCCGTAAATGTGTATCGTGGTATATTGTGCACTAGTGACTAGTGAGTTTCATAAAACATAAATTACCAAACATCATAAATGAGTAAACCGGCTATTTAAAAGTGGAGTGTGTTTTAATTTCTAGAGCATGACAATTGACATATCATCCATAGAAACCATTATATAGGTAATATTCATCATATTAATTTCTGTATCTAATCTTATAGCCTTGGGATGTTGAGGTTCCAAACAAATTTACCAACAAACCATGAAAACATAGTTGACTTTTATTTTAATTTCTAGAAACATTATTATCAAATTCATCCATTGAGACCTATCCATTGTATTCCTCATCAAATTATTTTTCCAACTAGGTACGGCTTTCCCCAAACAAATGTCTCGATCATGAGCTATAAGCTCCTCAATCTTAGTCTTTTATTTAAATTCTCCCTTTTTAGTCCCACATGATTTGTGGTGGATGAAGAACTCGTGCTTATAATGTAAAGGCATTCCATATAATTCATGTGAAGTAAAAAATATTATGGAGGTCTTAGTGTAGCTCTCTTGCACAACAAAAAATCATATCTCAATAATATTTTGGTCACCCAACCTAGTCAACCCATTGATGCGTTTGACACATCACAGCCCAATCATCGACTCCATTTACCTTCCATGTTCCCAAAAATAAAAGAAAAAATGGAAATAGAAAAGGAACTGAAAAAGGCCCAAGTATGGATATGGAATGTAGAGAGTAGAGTGGAAGAGGAGAAAATGGCTGGTATGGGGAGGAGAGCAAGGAAGAGAGAAGAGGGAAAATGGTTGGGGCCATGAGAAGAGGAAAGGAAAGGAATAGACTAAGACACTTCAGTCAATCAATCCCATCATGTTTGATTACATCAAAGGCCCAATCAATACTCCATTTAATTTTCCATGCCATCCAAAAATAAAATAAAATGGAAATATAAATAGAAAAGTGAATGTGAAAAGGGCTAAGTATGGGATATGAAGTGTAGAGAGAAGAGTGGAAGAGGAGAAAAATGGTTCAAGCATGGTGGAGAGAGGAGAGTAAGGAAGAGACAAGAGAGAGAAATGGCTAAGTATGGTGAGGAGGAGTAAGGAAGAGAAGGAGAGAGAATATGAGCATCTGCGAGAAGAGAAGGAAAGGAATAATGACTAAGTAATGAGAAAAATGACTATGAAGGGAGATTAATGAGAAATGTATAAGCAATGGGATGACAATAAGGGATGAGAGTATGAAGAGAGGTGAAGGAATAAGAAAGAAAATAAGGATATGGATGAAGAATAATGAGATAATGAGATGTACAAGAGCCTGGAAATGCAAAGAGGGAAAAAATGGACTAAATCTAGATAAAAGATGAGATGATCTAGATGCACGACTAAGTAGGGCTTGTACTAGTCAAAAATCAAAAAATGGAGAGGAAAATGGGCACAACACTTAGAAAAATTCTTTGCATTTCTTCAAAGCCTTCCTTCCTTGTATAGGTATCGTGCATACAAAATTGTATTTTGATTCCATAAAATGCAAGATGAAAAGCTAAGATTGAGGGATATACCATGAAATGATGATTGATCGAAAATCTCCTTACTTTGATATCATTTTTTTTATTATTCCAAAATATGCTGGCGATTATAGCTCAAGACATGGTAATTGGAGAAATGTGGTAATTGAGATGTGTAGAGAGAAAATACACTATGAAAATAGCTCAACACATGGTAATTGAGACAATAGTGAGAAAATCAACCACAAGACCAATTCAAGAAGGATAAATCCAAAAGATGAGAGGTTTAATTTGATTTAAAAATACTTGGTCGAGCTATATATTTAATGGAGCCACCAAAAACACCAAGGAAAGAAAGAATATGTCACATTTTAGGTCACTAAGAACGCTTGAAGATAAAACAATTCTCCTAGAACTCCATATACCCCAAATTAGATCCTACTTCCAACATTTGATGATATTTGAATGCTCTTAATGTTTTTCAAGCATCATAATAACATAACCTTCCTACCCTTCTAAGTCATAAAAAATTTAGTGATTTTGGGACATTTATCTTAATTGTTTTCAAGTATCGGTAAATAATAACATTTTAAAGAAATCCACTTTTGTTTTCCTTAAGATCCTGAGCAGACTAATTCCTTCCTTATCTCGAGACTTAACTACCATCATCATCATCATAGTATTTGGGTTTTTTTGGGTGGAACGACCTAAGATAGTGACTTTGGACAAGGATAGTTAATTAAGGAAAACAAATTGTTAAAATACAAGGTTTATTTCATGTAATAAAATATATTCATAATGGATTAATAAAAATAATATTTAAATAAATAATAACATTGTAATGATATCACAATGGTATGCTCAACCTAAAAGATGTGAACTTTATTTTATTAATTAATCCTATTATAATAACAAATATAGACCCATTTTAACTCGAAGCTCAAAGATGGATCAAATCCATCGAGGTGCAAACCATTCCTACTTAAGAAATTTTAGAGGGAAAAAGGTTAGAGCAATACATACAATTTTCATTTACTTAATTATTATTATTATTATTTAAAAGAGACTTTCATCCATATTGAATCTCTAAGCACACAATCACAATCACACATCAACCTTAAGTGTCACTTTTAAATAATAATAATAATAATATTAAACCCAATAAAAATAGTTTTTTAAGTAATTTAATTAAGATAGTGCTTTTATTCCAAAAACTAATTAATTATTAGAATAATTTTTTTTAATTATAATCCAAATACATTCATTCCAGAAAATACAATTAAAATACAAATTCATAAATGAATGTTTTGAATTACAATTTATTTATTTATTAAGTAAAATGTTCTTAAAAAAACATTAAATCCAAAAAAAATCGTCATTCTCACGTAGTTTCCTTGAAGTTTGCAGTAGTGTTGTCATTATCACGTGGAAAGAAGACGTTTAGTGTTTGAAAGAAATGTAGTATCTAGAAAGGAGTTAGAGCTGCTATCAATGGTTAAATTTCACGGGTATTTACTCTTAAATTTTAAATAATAACAATTTTTAAATTTACACTTCACTTGATTTTTAAAATCGTCAAGAGAAAATGAAGCACCAACGTGTTATTTATTTTCATCCACATCATTGTTCCTCCATATTTAAAATGTGTATCACTATAAATTGTGCACTAGTTGCTTTTATAAAAAACACTCACTAAACAAAGTGAGTAAACCGGCTATTCGAAAAGAGTGGAGTGTGTTTTAATTTCATGAGCTTGAAAATTAATTATCATCCATACAAACCATTGCATATAGATAATATTCATCATATCATCTTTCCATTCATTTTGAGTGAATTTTAGAGTTATGTATTTGAACTTATAGCCTAGGGAAATCGAGGTTTCAAACAAATTTTCCAACCAGTTATGAAAAAGAGTTGAATGGTATTTTAATTTCTAAAAACTTTATGACCAAATTCTTCCATTGAAATAAAAGAGTGGAGTGTGTTTTAATTTTCATGAGCTTGAAAATTAACTTATCATCCATACAAACCATTGCATATAGATAATATTCATCATATCATCTTTCCAACTAGTCATATTGAGTGAATTTTAGAGTTATGTATCTGAACTTATAGCTTAGGGAAATCGAGGTTTCAAACAAATTTTCCAACCAGTCATGAAAAGAGTTGAATGGTATTTTAATTCCTAAAAACATTATGACCAAATTCTTCCATTGAAATCTATCCCATTTTCTTCATTATCAAATTATATTTTTAATTAGGTATGGCTTGCCCTAAAAAAAATGTTTGAATCATGAGTTATAAGCCCCTCAATCTTAATTCCTGGATTTTAAATTCAACTCCGCTTAAAATGCCTATATGGAGGGTAGAGAGTAGAGTAAGGAGAAGGGAAGAGAGGTTTTAAAATTTGAAAATATAATATATTATATAATATAATAAGAGTTTATATTATAATATATGGTATAATATAAGTATAATTTTCTAAAATTTGAATGTTTATTTTTGTGTAAGACAATATGAAATTTAAAAATTGTTAGTATTTGATCATTAAAAAATGGAAAATTTAACTATTGATGAGATTTTTTTGTTTTGGAAAGAATGGTAAATTTTGTTTTTGTATTCATACTTAACACATAGGAGTGCCTATCAAATTTATATACTGATTATTATATATATAGTTTTTCTCGAATGATTACTTTTAAACATAAAAATAAAAAATAAATAATAAAAAAACTATAATTTAAATATAAGTTAGAGGTTATAAACAATTTATGCAATATTAGCTAAGACTTCTAACCATATATATTTTGTTTTGATTTTTTAAAATATAATCACTTATAATCTTCAAATTAGGATTGTATATTTTGAGATTTATATTATGAAAAGAAATTTATTTTAAATAAAGAAGAACGAATATAATATTAAAACAATTTAGGTTTTAGTGCCTATGTTTTAGTAATTATGTTTGCATTGGTTTTAGTGCCTATTGCATTGATTTTAATATATTACCTTTATTTTAGTGTTCACGCAATAGACATTGTAACTAATGTCTATTGTATTATAGTCAATATTTACTTTCATTTTAGTGTTCATATAGTGGTTTCAATGTATGTTGTATTGATTTTCATCCATGACATGTTGTAAAACAATAGGGTGCAATGATTCGAATGGCCATAGAGTGAAAAATTGATTTTACACTCAAAAACAATCAAGTTATTGGATTGAATTAAACTATGCAATAACTCAAAATGATAGGATGCATTGATTTCCATCATAATATTACCTTGTAAAATTATAAAATGATGAAGGTTATTAATTGAAGAAACCAAATAAATAATTTGGTGTATTTATCAAATGAAATGGATTAAACAATAACATAATGCAAAACAATTTAAAAATACATTTTATAATGTTGTGAAAGAGATTCGGAGTCATAAGTTCAATTGCATCACTATCATACTATCATGATTATATGCGATTCATGTGTTAGTATTTACACATTAAAACTATTATAATACTAAGATATATAGAATCCAATATATATAGAATCTTAATAAACCCCAAAAAGCATGCAAAAAGAATGAAACAAAATTATGAGGGAACATAGAGACTAGATAAAAGAAGCTATTAATCTGCAGCAAGAAAGACAAGGTAATCAAGACTTAAACATTTGAAGGGTTTCCTGGGATCTGTTTGTTGGTTCTTTTCATGCTAGTTGTTTTAAGTTGGTAGCTCTATGAGTGATTTCCTTTCCTTTGTTGTTGTGGCATTTCGTGGTTCCAACTTCGTGGTAGTGGACTTGAGATTTCATTCCACAAGTTTTCTTTCGGGAATTGGATTTTAAGTTCATGGTTGAGTTGTTGATTTAAAAATGATCAAAAAATGGAATGGGAGGGAAATTAGCTATGTTTTATTGAGTTGGCGACACTCTGCTTAGAAATACAAATTAAAGTGTTAAAAGACCCCATTACAACCTTTAAATGGAATGAGAAATCACAACCCATCGAGGGACTCAATTATACCCATGGAAAAAAATGGAGGTTAATCACGCCTGCGGAGATAAAGGCCAATCACAATTGTGAAGGTGAAGGGTGTTTGGCCTTTATCTCCACAGGCGTGATTAAGGCCAATCACAATTGTGAAGGTGAAGGGTGTTTGTGTTTATAAATGAAATTGATTTCACCCATGGAGATGAAGGGTGACTTGCTCACAAAGTTGAAGGCGGCCGTAACACCCCTCTCTAAACCTTGAGTATATGTGATTAATCATGGACAGGATTAGGTTATCCTAAACCCTTGAGTATATGTAATTAATCACGCTTGGTGATTTTACATAACTACTACAAGTAATATCGTAAATGTATTATTGTTTAATTGTAAATCCCAAAAAAATTGTCTAGGGGGTGAAGCCTTTAGCATGTCCATGATATCACTAGAAGAATGAGAGGAGGCCCTATTAAACTAAAGTACCTCAAGCCTTATTCATATTATTTTCCTTATCCCCGAGTTTCCAAGATAAAATAGGTTAATAGGAGTTTAAGGGGCCCAACAACCAACCAACCCAATGAATAGAAGTATGGCTGGTTTCCAAAACGGATAGCTAGAGGACAACATGAAATATCACCATGGTCTCTCATGATTGGCCCATGAGTTTCCTTCTAATAGAAAAATCAGAAGGATAGGTCGATAACCTTCCAAGAGCCTAAGGCAAGAGAAACACATGATTTCAAAGAGAGAGGATATGAGATTCTCCGAAGGGGTCCATGGTATTTGGACTCAATGGAGAGTCCAAAACAATCCATAAGTATTTCCTCACTGTCTAGGTTAATTGAAAGTAAATAATTTATTCTTGTAATGGTTTGTAATTGTGTATGCATGTTTTATAGGCTTGTCATTGTTCCATTTAGAAAAAAATATGCTTGGGTGATAATGCATCTAAGTAGAATGGCACGCGCATTTCACACCCGAACATGAACACACTACAAATGTTCTGAACTATGGAAAATAAGCACGCATCAATGAATTTGTAGCATGCACAATAGTATAAACGTTGTGGAAAAAAATAGATGCGTGCTTATTTTCCATATCTTAGAAAGAACTAGGAACAAGTTCCTCCGAGTTTAAGTCCTGAATGAGACTACTAATCCGAGAGAGACCCATGTTTTAAACCAAGTTAATGACTACCATTAATCCTTTATATAATTTCTACCAAGAAAAATGAACCTTCTAATTTAAACCAAGATACACTTAAAAGAACTTTTAGCTTCAAATTTCTCCCAAACACAACTCTTTCTAATTTTATGCATATGACCTCAAGCACATAATTACAAACCTCTATCCCTAATGAACTCACACACATAATTACTAAACTCTATCTCTAATGTTGCATGCAAATCAATATTTCACTTTGACTCTGTGCTTCCATTATGAGTGTGATAAACCAAATTTTGTTTTTGAATAATTCTTCACTTAATTTTTTTTTTAGTGGAAAGTAGAACCCTTCTAAACTCAAGGAAATTGGTACCAAGAAAGCATCAAGGGTTTCTATGCCAAGAAGAACCCTTCAGAATGGTGACTTTCAAAGGATGGCAACAAATGCAACAAATATGGGGTTTCTGAACTGACACATTTAGAGATTCAAAATATGGAGAATAACTTCCATATTCAACCACAAAAAGAAAAAGCTTCAACTAATTCAAATTTCATCAAGTAAGTCAAATTCTGCGAATTTTGATCTTCGTGTAGGTCGCTTTGAGTAGCCAAAATTTCTCTATACAACGACTGCATATTTCTTATCCTTCATCAAATCAGGAACTCTACATTGTCTTGGTCCCATATTTCAAACCCTTTGATTTTGTGGCCCTCCATCTCTGAATCTCTTCATTGGCTCTAATGTAATCTCCCCATGAATATGTGCCAATAGAGTAGGTGCTGATTTTAAGCTTGGATAAGCAAAGGCTGACGATCAAATGCAGATGAAGGGGATATGGGAGATTAAAGACATCCCACCCATCAAAAATGAAAGTAATCACACCCAAAGAGGAAAACAACCACCATTTTGGGTAAAATGAAATGTTTGGGAATGTGGAAGGATAATAGTTAGGCATTTGAATCTTATCAAAGAGAATTCAGTGCACAACTGAATGTATAAATTCGTCTTAATTAGAAAGATGAGTGGTATTGGCGAATGATTGTTTATTCTTAGAAGAAAGATAACATACTCAAAACAAGAGTGACCTTCAAGAAGGTTGAATATGTTATGAACCGTTTCTTCAAGATAGTGGTAGTGAAGAAACACATAGCCCAAAAGGGGATTGATTTCACATGCTCGGAAAGTGAGGTGGTTAATTAAATACTCAAATCGAGACACACACAAACAAACACATTTCAATTTCTTACATGTCCTCTAATCATGATTGACCATACAAACACATTTCCCACCCCTATTAGCGATAAAATTATTAATCAAGTGTTTAAAACAGTGGAAGGCGTAATGGTCCCTCTAAGTCGTGGTTGAACCTCTCTCTCGATACTTTTATGTAATTCATCTTCCATTACGACAACATCTTCAGCCATGTACAACATGACTAAATATGATCGGTTCATCAAGAAAATTGTTGATTATTCCCATGCACCGATGTCTCAGGATTCAATGAGAGTAGAGATAAACGAGGGAGAGTTGAGATCACAAAGCTAGTGTGCAAATCCAAGAGAGAGGTCTCACTGATGTCTATGGTAATTTTGAGATCAAATTGTTTAGAGTAATCTTATGTCTTGAAGAAAGAGAATGGATTGTGGCATTTCTTTAAGAATGGTATAATTGTTATTCCTGTGAAATTCCCTGCGGAAATTCAATTAAGATTCCCCGCGGAATTCAATTAGATGACCACCACTTTTCCTCAATGTTTATTCCTCTTATCAAAGTAGTTGATCCTTAGATTGATGACATGCAAGTAAAGGTTAATGCTGGTTTGGAGTAGCTTGTGTTTTAATGTGTGCTTATGGTGGTGGTTGGTATACTAGAGGAAATCCACTTTTACGTGAGAATTTTGTCATTACAATTTCAATTTCATGCCTCCTCATAGGAATTTCTATATGCATATTTCAAAATACATCATGGGAGAGTGATTGGAGGGATCTTATGTTGTGTTTGTGCTTTGTGTCAGTTGTCTTACATGTTCTCCAATGTGAAGAGGATTGTGTACATGTTGTCTTCTTTTGTCACTAGATTATCACACTACAAATGCCCTAGGATATTACATGATTGGTAATGGAAATAAATATTATCTTATGATGTCTTTGGTAAGAGAGCAATAAAATTGGCTAACAATTACAAATATTCCATAAAAATTTAATTTAAGATAATAAATGTTTTTTATTTGATTTATGTCGGTTCACAATCAAATTTAATATCATCTAAATAGTAGAAAATATTTGAATAGGAATGGAAGACCATCTGACCATTTCATTTTGTAAAAAGTGAGTTAAAACAAAACCTTAATCCCTATTTCATTATTTTTCCAAATCTTACAAGAGATACTTGTGCAAGAGAGATCGATTTACTAGGGACTCCACTTGAGTGGACATATTTTTTAAGAGCCAAATTTGCAAGGGATCACCATGTCCTACATTCAAATCCACAAAGGAAATTTTTAAGCATGTAGCTCATTTTCTTCATCTCAAATTTTCCCTCGATTCATTAAAAAAAATCAATATATATATTTTTTTTGGCTATTCCTTTAAACATTTTTCAATGTAGTTTCCAACTCACCTTTAATGTCACAAACAATATATTTCTTGTTGCTTCCTTTTGTCTTATATTAGTGCAAACCCTAGAAATATTTTTTTTAGTCCCTTTACCCTTTCACAATGATATTTCTTTTTGGGGGATTTGGGTGTCTATTAGATTGGGACAATTCATTGCACAATCCCCAAACCTCGGCCATCACCATCATATTAATAAAAATAAATGGTTTTGTGGCTCTGTTTTTGGCATAATGATAGTAAAACAAACACCTATGTGTTATTTATTTTCATCCACGTCATTGTTCCTCCATATTTAAAATGTGTATCGCTATACATTGTGCACTAGTTGCACTAGCGAAGTTTCATATAAAACATACCACTAAAAACACAATGAGTAAACCGCTACTTGAAAAGAGTGATGTGTTTTAATTTCTGAGCATGAAAATCAATACATCATCCATAGAAACCATTATATAGGTAATATTCATCATATCATATTTCCAACGAGTCATCTTGAGTGAATTTTGGAGTTCTAGATCTCAACTTATAACCTTGAAGTTCAGTTCCAAACAAATTCTCCCAACAAGTCATGAAAGAGCTCACCGGCTTCACCTCAGAAACACACAAAATTCATCCATTGAGACCTATCCCATTGTGTATTCTTTATCAAATTATTTTTCCAACTAGGTATGGCTTTCCCCAAACAAATGTCTCGATCATGAGCTATAAGCTCCTCAATCTTAGTCTTTGATTTAAATTCACTCTTTTTAGTCCCACATGCTTTGTGGTGGATGAAGAAATCATGCTTATAATGTAAAGGCATTCCATACAATTCATGTGAAGTAAATGAGATTATGGAGGTCTTAGTGTAGCTCTCATGCCTTACAAAAATTCATATATTCTATAATACTTTAATGCCTGCATCACTTAATAATCACGCATTAATATCAATGGCCCAATCACTTAATTCTCATTTATCTTGCATGTGCCCCGCTAAAAATAAAAGAAATGGAAATATATAACAGAAAAGGAACGGAAAAGGCTTCCAAGTATGGGATATGGAGTGTAGAGAGTAGAGTGGAAGAGGAGAAAAATGGCTAAGTATGGTGAGGGAGAGTAAGGAAGAGAGAAGAGGGAAAAATGGTTAAATATGAGAAGAGAAGTGAAAGGAACATGAGACTAAGACACTACCTAGTCAACCTATTGATGTTTGACACATCGTGTCCAATCATGACTCATTTACCTTCCATAAAATGTAAAAAAAAAAAAATAAAATAAAATGGAAATATAAATAGAAAAGTGAATGTGAAAAGGACTAACTATGGGATATGGAGTGGAGAGTAGAGGAAGAGGTAAAAATGGTTAAGTATGGAGAGGAGAGTATGAGATGACAAGAGAGAAAATGGCTAAGTATGTAGAGGAGAGTAAGGGAAGAGAGAAGAGAAATATGGTTAATTATGAGAAGAGAAGTGAAAGGAATATCAGACTAAGTATGAGAGAAATGACTAAGGGAATATGAGAGTAATGAGAGAAATGGATAAGTATGAGATGACAATATGGGATGAGAGTATGAAGAGACGTGAAGGGATAAGAAAGGAAAAAGGTTAAGTGAGGAGATGGATGAAGAATAATGAGATAATGAGATTCATGAAGAATGGAAAAAATGCAGTAGGAAAATGACTAATCATAGATATGGAGAGGAGATGGACGGTGGGACAAATGACTAAGTAGGAGAGTACTTATTCATAATTCGAAAATGGAGAGGAAAATGGGCACAACACTTAGAATAATTCTTTTTGCAATTCTTCAAGCTCTTCTTGCATAGGTATTTCAGGCATAAAAAATCGTATTTTGATTCCATAAATGCATGAGAAAGCTTGGGGCAGACCGAGGGATATACCATGAATGATGATCAAAAATTCTTCTTTTGATATCATTTTTTTTATTATTCCAAAGAGTAAGCGATGACTATAGCTCAACACATGGTAATTGAGAAAACATGGTAATTGAGACAGTAGAGAGAAAACACACTATGAAAATAGCTCAACGCATGGTAATTGAGACAATAGTGAGAAAATCCACCACAAGACCAATTCAAGAAGGATAAATCAAGAAGATGAGAGGTTGAATTTCATTTAAAAATACTTGATCGAGCTATATATATAATGGAGCCACCCAAAACACCAAGGAAATAAAGAATATGCCACATTTGTGTCACCAAGAAGGTTGAAGATGTAAAAACACTTTCTCCTAGACACCCTCCATATACCCAAATTAGATCGCAATTTCCAAATATTTGTGATGTTTGGATGTTTTAATGTTTTTCAAGCATCGAAACAACATCCCTAAGTCATAAAAATTTAGTGATTTTGGGACATTTCTCTTAATTGTTTCTAAGTATCTAAATAACATTTTAAAGAAATCCAAGTAATCTCTATTTTTCCTTAAGATCTGATAGACCAATTTTGGTCTCGGAGGATCTAACCATCATCATCATCATCATCATAGTATTTGGGTTTTTCGGTGGAACGATCTAAGATAGGGACTTTGGACAAGGATAGTTAATTAAGGAAAGCAATTTGTTAAAATACAAGGTTTATTTCATGTAATAAAATAGTATTCATATAATTGATTAATAAATAATATTTAAATAAATAATAACATTGTAATGATATCACAATGATATGCTCAACCTAAAAGATGTGAACTTTATTTTATTAATTAACTTTATTATAATAACCAATATAGACCCATTTTAACTTGAAGCTCAAAGATGGATCAAATCCATCGAGGTGCAAACCATTCCTCCTTAAGAAATTTTAGAGGGAAAAAGGTTAGAGCACACATATACACTTTTCATTCAATTTAATTATTATTATTATTATTATTTAAAAGTGATACTTTCAGATCCATCTTGAATTTAAGCACACAATCACACATCAACCAAATATTAAACCCAATAAAAATAGTTTTTAAAGTAATTTAATTGAGATAGTGTTTTTATTCCAAAACTAATTAATTATTAGAATATTTTTTTTTAATTGCATCCAAATACATTGATCCCAGAAAATACAATTAAAACAAATTCATAAAATAAATGTTTGATTACTGAGAGGTGAATCAATAATAGAGAAAAAAAATAAAAAAAAAAACATTAAATCCAAGAAAATTCATCATTCTCACGTAGTTTCCTTGAAGTTTACAGTAGTGTTGTCATTATCACGTGGAACGAAGAAGTTTAGTGTTTGAAAGAAATGTAGTATCTAGAAAGGAGTTAGAGCTGCTATCAACGGTTAAATTTCACGGGTATTTACTCTTAAATTTTAAATAATGACAATTTTTAAATTTACACGTCACTTGATTTTTAAAATCGTTAAGAAAAATCAAGCACCAACTTGTTATTTATTTTCATCCACATCATTGTTCTTCCATATTTAAAATGTGTATCACTATACATTGTGCACTAGTTGCTTTTACAAAAAACACTCACTAAACAAAGTGAGTAAACCGGCTATTCAAAAAGAGTGGAGTGTGTTTTAATTTCACGAGCTTGAAAATTAACTTATCATCCATACAAACCATTGCATATAGATAATATTCATCATATCATCTTTCCAACTAGTCATATTGAGTGACTTTTAGAGACATGTGTATCCCAACTTATAGTCATGAAAAGAGTTGAATGGTATTTTAATTTCTAAAAACATTATGACCAAATTCTTCCATTGAAATTTATCCCATTTTCTTCATTATCAAATTATATTTTAATTAGGTATGGCTTGCCATAAACAAATGTTTGAATCATGAGTTATAAGCTCCTCAATCTTAGACTTTGATTCAAATTCACCCTGTTTAGTCCCACATGTATTGGTGCATTGTGGTGGATGAAGAACTTGTGTTTATAATGTAAATGCCTTCCATATAACTCATTTGAACCAGGTAGTAGGTAGTTAACAAATCATAGGTAAGTAGGAAATCGTGATTGCAAAGAGAGTTAGGTAGTAGCTAGTTAGTAGTTCTATAGAATGAAAATGGAAATGCCTAAGTATGGAGTGTAGAGAGTAGAGTAAGGAGAGAAGCAAGAGTTTTAAAATTTGAAATATAATATAATATATTATATAATATAATAAGAGTTTATATTATAATATATGGTATAATATGAGTATAATTTCTAAAATTCAATGTTGATTTTGTGTAAGACACATGAAATTTAAAAATTGTTAGTATTTGATCATTAAAAATAGAAAATTTAACTATTGATGAGATTTTTTAGTTTTTTGGAAAAGAAGGGTAAATTTTGTTTTTGTATTCATACTTAACGGATAGGAGTGCCTATCAAATTTATACCTCTTACTATTATATAGTTTTTCCTCAGGCTCACTTGAAGCGTAAATGATTAGTTTTATTTAAACACATAAAAATAAAAAACCATAATTTAAAATATAAGCTAGAGGTTATAAACAATTTATGGAATATTAGGTAAGATCCTTCACCATATATATTCTTTGGTTTGATTTTTAAATATAATCATTTATAATCTTCAAATTTGATTGTGTATATTTAAGATTTATTATATTATGAAAATAAATTTATTTTAAATAAAGAAGAACTAAATATATTATTAAAACAATTTAGATTTTAGTGCCTATGTTTTAGTAATTATGTTTCATTAGGTTTTAGTGCCCATGTTTTAGTAATTATGTTTGCATTGGTTTTAGTGCCTATTGCATTGATTTCCGTATATTACCTTTATTTTAGTGTTCACAAATTAGTTACAATGTCTATTGTATTATCATCAATATTCACTTTCATTTTAGTGTTCATATAGTGGTTTCAATGTATGTTGTATTGATTTTCATCCATGACATGTTGTAAAACAACAGGGTGCAATGATTTCAATGGCCATAGAGTGGAAATTGATTTACACTCTAAAACAATCAAGCTATTGGATTGAATTCAACTACAATAACTCAAAATGATAGGGATGCATTGATCACCATAATATTACTCCCTTTGTAAAATTATAAAATGATGAAGGGTATTAATTGAAAAAAGCAAATAAATAATTTGGTGTATTTATCAAATGAAATAGATTGAACAATAACATAATGCAAACCAATTTCAAAAATACATTTTATAATGTTGTGAAAGAGATTCTCAGTCACAAGTTCAATTGCATCACTATCATACTATCATGATTATATGTGATTCATGTTGCATTTACACAGAAACTATTATAATACTCAAGATATATAGAATCTTTAATATATATAGAATTCATTAAAACAAAAAGCATGCAAAAGAATGAAACAAAATTATGAGGAACATAAGAGACTAGATAAAAGAAGCTATTAATCTTGTAAAGCAAGAAAGACAAGGTATCAAGATTTAAATATTTGAATGGTTTTCAAAATTAACTTTCTTTCTTCTATGATTAATGCAAAAAATATTTAAAAAAATCACAATTGTGAGTAATTGAAAAAGCTACCATGTGTGAATAAAAAAAAAAGATTATCATATACTCTTAGCAAATTTGAAATGATTGGATTTATCACAAACATATACATATACATACAATGATGATCCTTATAATTATATGACCATGACTAAAACTACCTAGATGATCTTAACTTAGGATCTTTTAAATGAATCTAAAATAGTATATGCTTCATCAAAAGAATCCTTCCTATGGAACTAATCCAACAATAAAATAAATTTCACATAACTCTTAGCATGAATATTTAAGACAATATATTTTTTGATAACATGAAATCATTCTCTATATAATTTAATGATGATTTAGAAATAAATCAACATAACTAGTAATGAAAGACATAACAAACAAAAGCAAGTTTTAATAAAAAGAATAAAGAATAAACTAGTTAATGGACATTTGTGTATTTCCTCTTTAAAGGTTGGTAGAAACACATATGTGATATATATAAAAATGTTTTAATATTATGAGAAGAACATAAAATGTTATACATAAAAATTATATTTTTAAATTTAAAATCAGCTGTAAAACACTTATTTTGAGTAACAAACATTTATAATTTTGAAGAACCAGATGTATTAAAGAAGAGAAAATAACTACAAATTTAATTACAAAACCTAATTCAATGAATACAATATAAGGAGAGGGGTCAAATATATAATTTGTGGTAAGGAAGAATAATAAACATAGATATTAAGTGTTTGAAAACCTTAAAATACAACTAAAATTTTTGAAAACTTTTGAAAAATATTTAACACAACTTACTACAGAAAAGCCTATTAAGAACAATTGATTGAAAAGTTATTATAGATTACTTACCTGTTTGCTCGGAAATGTGGAATACCATAGCAATATTGAAAAATTCAAAATTTGTATTCACTATGAACATTAAAACCCACTTGTTTATATTTTTAAAACAAATTTGTAGTAACATTGTTTCGAACTTTTATTTTTTATTAATATATTTTTTATTTTAATTTTGAAATATTTTAATTGAAATAAAATTATTAAAAATAGTTACATATAGGATGTATCAATTTGAAGTGGAAAATAATGACTATTATTATATATCAACCATAGTTACAAAGTTCTAATACTAAATCGAGATACATACAAACAAACACATTTCAATTTCACATGTTCTCTAATCATGATTACCATACAAACACATTTCACTTTCATTAGCGATAAATTATTAATCATGTTTAATACGCTAGCGAATGGTCTCAAGTCGTATTGAACCCCTCTCTTTATACCTTTTGGCGTAACGCACCCTCCACACATAACATCTTATGTACAACATGACTAAATATGATCCGTTCATCCAGAAAATTGTTGATTATTCCCATGCAGTCCGATGTCTTCAAAGATTCAACAGAGAGGAGATAAACAATGTCTTCAAAGATTCAACAGAGGAGATAAACAGTGGAGATTGAGATCACCGCTTAGTGTGCAAAATCCAAGAGAGAGGTCTCCACCGATGTCCATGGTAATTTTGAGATCAAATTGTTTAGAGTAAGCTTTGTCTTGAAGAAAGAGAATGAATTGTGGCATTTCTTTAAGAATGGCAATTGTTATTCTTGTGGGAAATTCCGTGGAAATTCAATTAAGATTCCTTGCGGAAATTCCAATTGATGACCACCACTCTTCCTCGATGTTTATTCCTCCATCGTAGGGATGCTTTATTCCTCTCATCAAAGTAGGTGATCTAGATGTGGATGACATGCAAGTCAAGGTTAATGCTGGTTTAGAGTAGCTTGTGTTTTAATGTGAGCTTATGGTGGTGGTTGGTATAGTAGAGGAAATCCACTTTACGTGGAGAAAGGAACATCATAAATAACAAATGACATGACAATTTGCTTTGGGAAGGTTAAACATTTATATATTTCACCGAATAACATATCTATGAAAGGTGGCATTAAAGTTCTAAAGCGAATCATCTATAAACAGTCTTCAACAACGAGTCATAACAGACCCACAAAATTATCGACGTCGATACTCATCTTGTTGAGCTCGACCTCGATCGTTACTGCGTGCAAATGACAAGCCATTCCTATTCCACGGAGGATGTGCAAACTGCAACTTTAGGGAAGGCGAGTCTCTATCATCCTTATCCATCCTGTACCCTTGTAAAGCCTCCATAGCAGTTGCATCACATTTCGGGTTATCAAAATCGACAAAACACAGAACAACAACATTAACGCTGGTCTCTACTTCAAGTTTATTTCTAGATTCCTTCGACTTATTGACAATCCTCACTTCTTTGAAACTGAGAAAATGGCGAAAGATGTGAGCTGCCTCTCTTCCACTGCAATTACTTGGATGTCCCTCAACAAACAGTGTGCTGGATGCATCTGGTGGTAGAACATGATCTGAAGGAGGATTTGCCAGCCCAACGCGATGATTACCATAATTATAAGGTGCAAGAGAAACATATTGTTCTCCACTTTCTCTCAATGATCGAACCCCAAATCCGTCTCTGCCTCTCTCACCTAGTCGGACGTCTTCCCAGCTACGATTAACATAACCGGACGTACTGAACAACGCATGATCATGATGACCATATCTCCTCGTTAAAGCGTGATCCTCATATTCATATTCATTGCGAGGCCGTTTGGCCAGCACAGAGCTCTCCAAGTGACTCGCTCTCTCAGCTGGGATTCTAGCGCTTGAATATGTGCTGTCCATTCTTCTCTTCTCTATCGCTCAGAGGCTCTCAAAAAAACCGTTCCAACGCACAAAAATGCTCGACGCAAACTCAGCACAGCAAAAGTTGGAAATCTCTGGGTTTTAGTGAGCGAAGAATAAGCAGGATAGACCTCAGTTGTAAGTTTGCATCTACAGCGTTGTAGATATAGATAACTGGAAGGGGTGAAAGATTACTTATAGCTATTTTGCTGCCCCGAAGAGAATGTATGCACGTCGGCCTATTTCAATTGTTAGTCCCTGCCCACCAAGTGGACGTAACCGTTGGATTTGACAGCTGTTTTTCAAATGGATGAAAACCATTTTTCCCCTTCGCTTTGACAGCTGCTTTTTTAATGGATGGATATGATTTTTCTTTGAACTAAGGTCATGATAAAGTTAGTGGTGGTTGGTATTACTTTATCTGAAAATAGTGGCATTTCTTAATAGCATTTAAATTTGGTTGGAAAGGTGGTGTGGAGAACCCTAAATTGGTGGTAGGAAAGGGATAGAAGAAAACAATGAAACTCTGATTGCCTCTACATGTTTATTGGTTTGGAGTAGCCTGTGTTTCAATGTGAGCTATTGTGGTGTTTTAATATGAACTTATTATGGTGGTTGGTAGATAGAGGACGGGGAGAATTTTGTCATCAGAATTTCAATCTTCATGGGAATGTTTATATGCATCTCTCAAAACACATCATGAGAGGGAGATTGGAGTTAACTTATGTTGTGTTTGTGCCTTTGTGTGAGTTGGGTTACATTTTGTCCTATGCGTAGAGACCTGTACATGTTGTCTTATTTTCCACTAACATGTGCTCTAGGTGATTACACAAGTGGCATGGAAATGCAGTTTAGTTGGTCGGATGTATTGCTTGGTTTGTAGACGTGGAGTGTCATATTTCTATGCCTCCTAGTTTCCGTTTTAACTATGTGGTGGTTTATAGGAAAAGGGCCTTTAGGGATCTTGTTTGTTGGTTCTTTCATGCTAGTTGTTTTAAGTTGGTAGCTCTATGAGTGGTTTCTTTTGCTTTGTTGTTGTGGCATTTCGTGTGTCCAACTCTCGTGGTAGTGGACTCTTGAGGATTTCGCTCCACAAGTTTTCTTTCAAGAATTGGATTTTAAGTTCATGGTTGAGTTCTGATTTAAAAATGATCAAAAAATGGAATGGGAGGGAAAGTAGCTATGTTTTATTGAGTTGGCTATTACCCCTACATTTAGAAAGACAAATTAAAGTGTTAAAAGGCCACATTACAACCTTTAAATGGAATGAGAAATCACAACCCATCGAGGGACCCAAATAGCGCCCATGGAAACAAAATGGAGGTTAATCACGCCTATGGAGATAAAGGCCAATCACAATTGTGAAGGTGATGTGCCGCTTTATGTAGAGAAAATTAGGCCAATCACAATTGTGAAGGTGAAGGGTGTTTGTGCTTATGTAAATGAAATTGATTGCAGTCATGGAGATGATGGGTGACTTTGCTAACAAAGTTGAAGGTGGTCGGTAACACCCTCTCTCTAAACCTTGAGTATATGTGATTAATCATGATTGGTGATTTCCATCTCTAAACCTTGAGTATATGTAATTAATCACGATTGGTGATTTCCACACAACTACAAGTAAATCTTGTAAATGAATTATTGTTTAATTGTAAATGCCAAAAAAATATTGTGGGGTGAAGCCTTAAAGCATTGGCCATGGTATCACTAGAGGAATGAGAGCAGGCCTGTTAAACTAAAAGACCCCAAGAGTTATCTATATTATTTCTCCTCTTATTCCGATTTAAAGTATAAATAGGTTAATGAGGGGAGCTTGGCATTTCAACAACCAACCACCTCAATGAATAGAAGCATGGCTGGTTTCCAAAAGGGACAGTTAGAGGACACAATGAAATATCATCATGGGTCCCCAAGATTGACCCACAAGCCTCTTCTTAACAGAAGAAACATATGGATAGGTCGAGAACCTTCCCATGCTATGCGTGCAAGAGAAACACATGATTTCAAGAGAGGATATGAGATTCTCCGAAGGGGGCCATGGTAACTGGACTCAATGGAGAGTCCAGAACACCTATAAGTATTTCCGATTCGCCTTAGGTTAATTGAAAGTAAAGAACTTATGCTTGTAATGGTTTGTAATTGTGTATGCATGTTTTATAGGCTTGTCATTGTTCCATTTGGAAAAATATGCTTGGTTATAATGTATCTAAGAATGGCACGCAGACAGGTAATAATTCTAACATGAACACATCATTCATACAAAATGTTCTGCTATGGAAAAATAAGAAATTATTCATGAATTTGTAGCATGCACAATAGTATAGACGTTGTGGAAAAAAAAATAGATGGCATGTTAAAAAAAGTTACAAAGAACTAGGAACAAGTTCCTTCGAGTTTAGGTCTTGAATGAGACTACACTGAGAGAACTTTAGAAAAGAAAATGAACCTTCTAATTTAAACCAAGATACACTTAAAAAGAACTTTTAGCTTCAAACTTCTCCCAAAAACACAACTATTTTGACTTTCATGCATATGAACTCAAGCACATAATTACAAAACTCTATCCCTAATGAACTCACACATATAATTACAAAACTCTATCCCTAATGTTGCATGCAAATCAATATTTCACTTTGACTCTCTGTTTCCATTATGAGTGTGGATATAACCAAATTTTGGTTTTTGAATAACAATCATCTTTCTAATGAATTTTTTTTATATGAGAAACTAGAACCCTTCTAAACTGTTGTGGAAATTAGAAAATTAAAGAAAGTATCAAGGGTTTCTATGCTAAGAAGAACCCTCCTAATGTGACTTTCAAAGGATGGCAAACAAAATGCAACAAATATGGGCTCTTAACTCAATCTCGCTTAGAGATTCAAAATAATGGAGAATAACTTCCCCGCTAACCAAAAGAAAAAGTCAATTAATCTAAATTTTATCAAGTAAGTCGAATTCTTCCAATTTTGATCTTGTCGCTTTGAGTAGCCAAAATTTCTATAGACAACGACTGCATATTTCTTATCCTTCATCTAATCAGGAACTCAGATTGTCTTGGTCCCATTGGCTCTGAACTCTTTGATTTAGAGTCCCTCCATCTCTGCACTTCTCATTGGCTCCCACGACCTCCCTCTAAGTGAATATGTGCCAATGGAGAGAAAGTTGATTTCAAGCTTGGATATCAAGGTTGATTGTGATCACAGAGATTAAGGGGGATATGGAGATGAAGATGATCTCACTCATCAAAGTGAAAGTAATCACACTCCTAAAGAGGAAGAAAATAATCACCATTTTGGGTAAACGAAATGTTTGGGAATGTGGAAGGATAAATAGTTAGTCATTTGAATCTTCTCAAAGAGAATTCAAAGAAATAAATCGACGTATAAATACGTCTTAATTAGAAATATGAGGGGTATTGGCGAATGATTGTTTATTCTCAGAAGAAAGATAGCATACTCAAAACTATTGTGACCTTCAAGAAGATTATATATGTTATGAACCGTTTCTTCAAGATAGTGGTAGTGAAGAAACACATAGCCCAAAGGGGATGGATTTCACATGCTGGGAAAGTGAGGTGGTTAATTAAATACTCAAATCGAGACACATACAAACCAACACATTTCAATTTCACATGTCCTCTCTGTAATCATGATTACCATACAAACACATTTCAATTCCTCTATTAGCGATAAAATTATTAATCAAGTGTTTAATACGCTTGAAGGTAATGGCCCAAGTCAAAGAGGGAGTTGAACCTCTCTCGACACTTTATTTAATGACCCCTCCATTATGACAACACTTAGTGATGTACAACATGACTAAATATGACCGGTTCATCCAGAAAATTGTTGATTATTCCCATGCAATCCGATGTCTTCAAAGATTCAACAGAGAGGAGATAAACAGAGTTGAGAGTTGAGATCACCAAGCTAGTGTGCAAATCCAAGAGAGAGGTGTCACCGATGTCTATGGTAATTTTGAGATCAAATTATTTAGAGTAAGCTTTTGTCTTGAAAAAAGAGAATGGATTGTGGCATTTCTTTAAGAATGGTATAATCCATTCTCTTTCTTCAAGAATGGTATAATTGTTATTCCTGTGAAATTCAATTAAGATTCCCGTGAAATTCAATTAGATGACCACCACTTTTCCTCAATGTTTATTCCTCTTATCAAAGTAGGTGATTCTTAGATTGATGACATGCAAGTCAAGTTTAATGCTGGTTTGGAGTAGCTTTTGTTTTAATGTGAGCTTATGGTGGTGGTTGGTATAGTAGAGGAAATCCACTTTTACGTGAGAATTTTGTCATTACAATTTAAATTTCATGCCTCCTCATGGGAATTTCTATATGCATATTTCAAAATACATCATGTGAGAGTGATTGGAGTGATCTTATGTTGTGTTTGTGCTTTGTGTCAATTGTCTTACATGTTCTCCAATGTGAAGAGGATTGTGTACATGTTGTCTTGTTTTGTCACTAGATTATCACACTTGCAAATGTTCTCTAGGATATTACATGATTGGCATGGAAACAAATATTATCTTTTGGCGGGATGTCTTTTTGCAAGAGAGCAATAAAATTGGTTAACAATTACAAATATTCCATGTAAAAATTTAATTTAAGATAATAAATGTTGGTTATTTGATTTATGTCGGTTCACAATCAAATTTAATATCATTTAGATAGTAGAAAATATTTGAATAGGAATGGAAGACCATCTTGACCATTTCACTTTTACAAAATGAAATGGTCAAGACAGTCTTCCATTCCTATTCAAATATTTTTCCAAATCTTACAAGAGATACTTGTGCAAGAGAGATAGATTTACTAGGGACGACATTGGAGTGGGACATATTTTTTAAGAGCCAAATTGTAAGGGATCACCATGTCTTACATTCAAATCCACAAACGGAAATTTTTAAGCATGTAGCCTTTCTTCATCTCAAATCTTCCCTCGATTCACAAAAAATCAATATATATATTTTTTTATATTATTCCCTTTGAAATATTTTCAATGTAGTTTCAAACCACCTTAATGTCACAAACAATATTTTGTTGCTTCCTTTTGTCCTATATATATTAGTGCAAAACCCTAGAAGCCATTTTTTAGTCCCTTTTACCCTTTCAATGATGATATTTCTTTGGGGATTTGGGCATCTATTAGATTGGGACAATCTTCATTGCATTGGATCCCAAACTGGCCACTATCATATTTATAAAAATAAATGATTTAAGTTTCATGCATAATGCATAGTAAACAAACACTCATGTGTAATTTATTTTCATCCACGTCATTGTTCCTCCATATTTAAAATGTGTATCAGTGTATATTGTGCACTAGTGCACTAGCGAGTTTCCTCATATAAAACATACCACTAAACACAATGAGTAAACTGGCTATTTGAAAAGAGTGGAGAGTGTTTTAATTTCTTGAGCATGAAAATTGACATATCATCTATAGAAACCATTATATAGGTAATATTCATCATATTAATTTCTGTATCTAATCTTATAGCCTTGGGATGTTGAGGTTCCAAACAAATTTTCCAACAAGCCATGAAAAAAGAGCTCACTGATATTTTAATTTCTAGAAACATTATTATCAAATTCATCCATTGAGACCTATCCCATTGTATTCCTTATCAAATTATTTTTCCAACTAGGTATGGCTTTCCCCAAACAAATGTCTCGATCATGAGCTATAAGCTCCTCAATCTTAGTCTTTGATTTAAATCACCCTTTTTAGTCCCACATGATTTGTGGTGGATGAAGAACTCGTGCTTATAATGTAAAGGCATTCCATATAATTCATGTGAAGTAAATGAGATTATGGAGTTCTTAGTGTAGCTCTCTTGCATTAAAAAAAATCATATCTCAATAATATGTTGGTCGCCCAGACACAGCCTAGCCAACCTATTGATGTTTGACACATAGCGTCCAATCACGACTCATTTACCTTCCATGTGCCCCCCCAAAATAAAAGAAAATGGAAACATAAATAGAAGTGAACGTGAAAAGGCCTTAAGTATGGGATATGGAGTGTAGAGGGTGAAGAGGAGAAATGGCTAAGTATGGTGAGGAGAGCGCTGAAGAGAGAAGAGGGGAAAATGGTTAAATATGAGAAGAGAAGTGAAAGGAAGGAGACTAAGACACTCCTCTAGCTCAACCCACTGATGTTTGACATCGCTAGTCTAATCAATGCACTCATTTACCTCTATGTGCCCATGTAAAAATAAAATAAAATGAAATATAAATAAAAGGAATGTGTGAAAAGGACTAAGCATGGGATATATGTAGAGAGTAGAGTGGAAGAGGTAAAATGGCATGGAGAGGAGAGTAAGGAAGATACAAGAGAGAAAAATGGCTAAGCATGGTGAGGGAGAGTAAGGAAGAGAGAAGAGAGAACTATGGTTAATTATGAGAAGAGAAGTGAAAGGAATAATGAGACTAAGTATGAGAAAATGGATAAGAGAATATCAGATTAATGAGAGAAATGGATAAGTATGGTGAGATGACAATATGGGATGAGAGTATGAAGAGAGGTGAAGGGATAAGAAAGGAAAAAGGTTAAGTGTGGAGATGGATGAAGAATAATGAGATAATGAGATGCGTGAAGAATGGAAAAATGCACTAGGAAAATGACTAATCATAGATATGGAGAGGAGATGGACGGTGAGACAAATGACTAAGTAGGGAGAGTACTTAGTCAAAAATTCAAAAATGGAGAGGAAAAATGGGCACAACACTTAGAAAAAATCTTTTTGCAATTCTTCAAAGCTCTTCTTGCATAGGTAGTTCAGGCATACAAAATGATATTTTGATACCATAAAATGCATGAGAAATCTAAGACTGAGGGATATACCATGAAATGATGATTGCTCGAAAATTCCTTCTTTTGATATCATTTTTTTTTATTATTCCAAAGAGTGCGATGACTGTAGCTCAACACATGGTAATTGAGAAAACATGGTAATTGAGACAGTAGAGAGAAAATACACTATGAAAATAGCTCAACACATGGTAATTGAGACAATAGTGAGAAAATCCACCACAAGACCAATTCAAGAAAGATAAATCCAGA
>SNQJ01S0065898.1:210-40310 GCA_010110895.2 Picea sitchensis | reverse complement strand
CTTACTAAAATAATAATAACAATTACTTTGTTACTTATTACTTGTGATTTTTGGAGAGCAGACTACTTAAGATGTTATTCACTTTGTAGTGGGCTCAAGATTGTTTTCTCTAAATAAATTCAATTTCTTTGCAATTTTATTCAAATATTCATCTATTAAAAAAAATTAGTTAGAAAGTGTTTGTTTTCTGGATTATTAATAATAATAGAATTTAAATAAGTAACTCCGACTTAATCTTAACTTTATTATGTTATCTTTTTAACTACTTACATAATGCTTGCTAAAAGACTGTACTAATAATTAATATTAATTTAATTCAAACATTGTATTCTTCTTTCTTAACAAATTAAATGTTAACTTTAATACATGATATTTTTAGACTTTAATAATTAATAATTATTTATTAATTAGTGTTTTAATTAATAATTAAAATATAATACTTATAAATAATAACTAATATACTATATTAATTATTTTATCAAATTAAGTAATAAACTTATAATATATAAATAATAATAATTTGATATATTAATTACTTTATATAAATTAAATAATAAACTTATAACATATAAAAATTTAATACAACCTAAAATATATAAAGTGTAAAACTATAATGTTATTAAACTTTAAAACAAATGCTAAGACTTGGCAGGCTATTCTGGAAATGGGAAAAATGACGGCTTTAGTCATTAAAACTTGAATCCAATAACACATTAGAACATGAATCCAAGCTAAACTGAGCATGCAGAGGGAGTTCCAACACTACATTAAAGAAAGTTGGCAAATCAAACATGTTTTATTTTCTAAATAATTATCATTATATAAATCGAAATCAAACTTGATAAAAATTTTAAAAAACTCACAACACATGATTAAGAACCACTTTAATGAGAAAGTTCACTGTGGAAAAAGATTACATCATTCTCAGATAAAAAGAAAAATAAACATAATAGAATTTACAATATTATATTTATTATTCACAATAAATATTTATTTTAAGAACCAAGTTCACTGTGGAAAAAAATTACATCATTCTCACATAAAAAGAAAAACAAACATAATAAAATTTATAATATTATATTTATTATTCAGAATAAATATTTAAATAAATATGAATACCAAAAATATTTAGCAATAATTAAATATTCCTCGAAAACCTGGAAGAGAATTCTCTAACCAATATTCTAATTACCATGTACGGTTCTTTATTTCCTGTTTTTATACATCCCATTATTTTCAAACATCAGTCTCAAGATTTTAATATCAGTTTTGATTTTGTGAGCAAGAATTACAGGAATTTGTATTACGCGAGAGTAGGTGACATGAGCAGTGAAGAAATAAATAGAATGGAGATGGAATTCCTATTTCTTATGGCCTTCAAGTTGCAGGTGAGTGTGAATGTGTTTGAGAGTTATTGCAACCATCTGGAGAGAGAGGTGGCGTTAGGAGGAGGATTCCAAATAGAGAGAAGCCTTCTTGCATTTATCTTTTGTGGAATAGACAAAACCTCCACTGCCACGTGACAGGATTCCACAAACCAGAGACTTGCTCTTTGGTGCGAGTGTCACAGGTGTTAGATTACTTAGACACAAAAAGGAATGCCCCGTAGCCGGGAACTGCAAATTAGACAGATGAACACGGTTTCCCGTCTACTGTTAATTATCTGGGGAAGGGCAAGGATGTCAATGGCAGATGTCATGTGAATAACAGATAATGTCAAGTGTATACATGGTGTGACGATACTCCTCGGCATTTGACGCGTTGAAACAAGCAAAGAATTTGGTTACGAGAGTTGTTCATTTGAACAGAGCTCATTCCCCGTGTTCGTCTCTATTTAACGTTGTGTAAACAGGACTCCAACCTAAAGGAGGCTTACTATTCAGCATTACGGTCATTGTATTTACTGTATATAATCGGATGTTCAGGCACCATCCATTTAGAGTATAATATAGTGTGTAAAAAATTCAATCCCCTCTCTCACATATGATGATGTTATATAACAAATGTTGTATGAGAGCGTAGTCCTTGCTAGATTGGAATGAGAATAAATGCAAGATTGAGTATAGATAGGTGGGAAGTAAATTGAAGTATATGTGGTATCCACTTTGTCACAGGTCACAAGATATTCGAATACAATAGAATATTAAGCAAAGGTTGGATATGCTCCATATTTCTGAAGCATACACACTAAACATTCAAAAGCAATAGAATATTAATAATTTGTTGCAACAAAGGTTATGGACATAGAAAATTTAGGATTCCCAAATTAGTTTTCTTTGAAATTTATCAAAAAATATTTATGGAATTTGTTCCATATTTTTGTTTATGTTCCAAACATTCAAACACAATCCAATATTAATAATGTCTTGCAACAAAGGTTCATTTTTCTTTGAAATTTATCAAAGTTGTTTTAAAGCATACACATCAAACATTAAAATACAATAGAATACTAATAATCTCTTGCAACAAAGGTTCCTCGACACAAAAAATTTAGCATTCTCAAATTAGTATTTTTTGAAATTTATCATAAATTAATAATGTCTGTTATTTCTGGAAATTAAAATGTGTTTGTCATATAGATTGGGCTCCCGCGGACCATAAAAAGAAATATGTACAAGAATTAGGAATGTAAAAAGAAGAAGTGTGTAGCAGTAGAGAGGAAGATTTGAAAAGAAGAAATTGGAAGTTATGAAGATTTGAAAAGAAGAAATTGGAAGTTATGAATGTTTGGTTAAAGTTTTCTATTTAAAGAGGTATAATAACTGGATTGATAAAGAAAACAAGATGACATCAGTACAAACTTACTATGAAGTCGATGCGTTTTTGTTGTTTTCATAGACAACCGCTGGAATCTTGTCAACCAATTGTTGCCCTTCCTCGATGAGGTTGTCCATTCTCCATTGGAACCATTCTTCAATGTAGCTTCTCATGGGGACCACGCTGATTTCATCCTGGATTTCTATGTTGACAAGGTCATTTTCTAATTTCCTTAGATCCATTGAAATACTATGCAAACTCTTTTCAATTTCTTCATCGTATGTTGAATAGTCCAGTACCCAGCTCTTTATCTCATCTACACGATATTCAAGGATGTCGTAAAACATTTCGAAAGACAACCCCTTTAAAATATCAAGTTTTTCATCGAAGGCTTCTTTGGTCATTGACAAGGATTTGAGAATTAAGTTTGGGTTTTGAACCTCGTTGGTACTTCCGACTAAGTTTATTTGGATCATGTTTCTGAATAATTCTTCATTTTCTGATATGGCTTGTTTACATGATTCAACAATGAGATCCAGGTTCTTAACTTTATTTTTCCAGCATGCTTTTAATTGTTTGGTTTGCTTTGGGGAGGGGAGATTCTCTTGTTTTCTTTCAGATCCGAGATGTTGATGGCATGGTTGGAAAAAGGGGTCAACAACTGTTCATAGAAACGTTGATCATTTTTTAAATTTGCCTGCAAATGTTCGTGCAAAGCATTTTCCCTCTTTCGGAAGGAAACCATATTTTGTGATGTTTCCCAGGCTTTAGTAACTAGCTACATTCTTTTCTTGATGTTATTCTCTACAAGGGCTCTAGATGATGCAAGGAGGGTGGATGATACTTTTATTTTGGCTGTAGTGGTAGCAGACACGTTTTTTTCTAAAGGACTGGCAAACTCTGGGGTAGCAATGAAAGCCTCCTCAAATTCCTTGACACAGTCTTTCAGTCTGGCATTCTTCACTTCAATTCCTCCAATGGAATCATCAAGAGCATCATCGATTACGCGGTGAAATAGGGATATTTGGGACGACCGCATTTTCCTAAAGTTAATATCTATGTGATATTTGTCTTTCTTATTTATTACATCTCTCTTTTCAATGACCATATTTTTAGATTGGCAGTCAAAAATAGTGCCCTGGAATACGAAGGATTCATCTTCATCAAAAATGTTGGTCGTAGCTATTTCCATTGAGTATGAACCAACTTTGTGCATGTGCTCAGTTTCAATTTCAAGTTGCATTTGTTCACTTTCAATTTTGGGTTCGTTCGCCTGCCCTACAATGTTTTTTCTCTTCTTCATTAGTGGAATTTTGTGAGAACTATCAATTTTTGTGAGAGGAGGGTTCTTATCTCCTCCTCTGTTTGAATATTTCTGGGTTGCTTTCTTACTTGGGTGGGTCGTTGAAGCGATGCTCTATGATGTCATGCTCTTGGGAGTGCTGGCGGGGAACTATGCACTCTTCTCACCAGATACTTTTCCTTGTTGTCTGTACAATTCAGTCGTGCTTTGCAATGTTTATACGTCGCAATTGCTAGAAGAAGGATTGTTGTCGTCACTGTCCCTGTCTTCGGTCAGGCATCTATGGATAAAAGAGTTGTTAAAGCCAATTGCTAGTAAATGTTCTTGAAAAATCCCATTAGGGTCAAACCCTTTTAGCCTTTCAACATATGTTAGGTTCAAGTTCTTGAAATGGCCTGCAAATTCATCAATCTTGTTGACATTTCTGCACATGAAGTCCTTGACTTTCCAGAGCAGAGGAATGAACTGCTTTTTTTCTTGTCATGGACAAAATGAAACCAGTGGTTGTATTGCCTTGTTATTTCTACAACAAACATCTTGTCTGTGATGTGTCATGGAAGGAAAGAAGGATTTTAATTAGAGCCAAAGACCATTAGTACGCTGTGATTTTCCTTTTTTTCAAGTGTGTCTTTCCTGTTCAAAAACTTGGTTGCCTGGCCAGACATCCAGGGAGCATCCTTCCCTAACAATAAATCTTTGAAAACTAAGACAAAGTCATGAAAAACTTCATAAAAACAATGGGAGGCCTTGTGCCTCCACAAGTGATCCAGGTAGATATCGGTGGCCACCCACCTCTTCCAACTGGCTCAAAATAGTTTTCTGACAATTTTAGCAATTTACTATTTTTAGCAGTTTTAACTTCTAGGGCCATTTTGAGGGCCCAAATGAAGGTTTTTCGGGATCGAGCTTCTCAATGAGAAATGAAGGCATGATTGATTCCCCAAAATCAATATCCTCAACAATACCTTTCCAACGGGGTATCATAATCCTAAAACGAAGATCGTATGCAAAAGTTACGACCCCAGGAAGTTGATATACTAACTTACCCAAATGGGGCCCACATGACTTTTGGCGCTTCATCTCCTAGGGTTAAGTTTTTGGATGTCTAGGTTTTTTGGCATTCATGTTTATTGTAAAAAGGCCTTCAGGGCCTCATTGTAATCATCTTCTTGCGAATGAGCGTAGCTGTCACATCTCTTCTAAGAGATAAGACGCCACCATTTCAACAAGCTTGTTTCCGCTGCATTTTACAGTTTTAGCTTATTTCCTTATTGAATAGAAAACACATTTTACTATATCTCTGTTATTTTGTGTTAAAAACTTGTTAATAATCTATAGTCATTTTTTTCTGCTCATAAAATTTGGATCAGTGGTACCAGATAAGTTTTCTCCTTGTCATCTTAATGCATTTCCCCAACAAGGTCAGAATACAAAGAGTTGGGTCTCGAGCTTGTTTCTCTTGAGGACAAAATATTTCGCACACCCAAGCGACCTCTCATGGTAGGAAAAAAGAAATATGACGAGACATGAGATCCTTTCAAACCATTGATTGAGGAAGCCCTCACACAACAAAGGAATGAGATGATGGATAGTTTCGCGCAAATCCTTTGATGGCTACCAACAGATGATGCATCTTCTTTGAGCGGAGGCGCCACCCTATTCAAGGTACAAATAAACTTAGATATTCCTATATTTGAAGGTCAGATAGACGCATATGCTGTAGAAAAGTGGTTGAATCTACTGGAACAATATTTTTCTGTCCATACCTTTTCGAATAGAGAAAAGATTACTTTTTCTCTTGTCAAAGCCGTTCTCCACATCAAAGATTGGTGGGAAAATTTCTATGAGCAAAAGGAAATAGAAGAAACCTCACTATTTACCATCACGATCACCTGGGATTCCTTCAGGGATGCTATTAAGGAACAATACTACCATGTCAAAAGTTATGACAACTTGTATACCAAATGGACCACACTGCGGCAAGAAAGAGGCCAAGCAGTGCTAGATTTCACGAATATCTTTCATACCTTGTGCACCAAGATGGGTATCAAAGATTCAGAGCTACATCTAGTGCTCAAGTATCGCGACGCACTACATAGATACATCCAGATCAAAATGGAATTTTTGGACATCTCATCCTTGGGTGAGACCTACCAATATGTCATCAAAATCGAGCAGAAGATCAAACAAAAGATGTGGAAATTTGGGCCTAGGAACCCCGCACAACAAAACCCAGGAAAGGGCGGCCCCAACCCACAAAACAAAGGACAAAGCAAAGATGGACAGTATCAGGACAACCAGTCCAAGCCACAAACAAAGAAGGACACCGGAAAGACAAAGAAAGATACCGAGAAGTGGTGTGACTTCCATAAGAGCCGTTGGCATAACAATGTTGACTGTCTCTTAAAGTAGTCGTTGGTGGTCGAAGTGAAAGCCTCTGAATCAAATGCGGGTTCAGACTCTGAGCGAGAACCATAAAGGGGAAGAAGGGTCATTTATGCAGAACCCAGTGCCACTGTTGCTACCACCAAGCTCCAGCCTGGTGAACCAAACGAGCCAGAAGAAGGAAAATGGCTCTTCCATTCATAGGTGTGGGTAAAAGGCACCCCACTGCACTTCATCATGGATAGTGGTAGCCAGAAGAACCTCATCTCAGTAGAGGTCATCAAGCGGCTGGCCCTGCCGACAACACTGCACCCACAACCCTACACCATTAGATGGCTCCGCCAAGGAAGCGATCTCTACGTCAACCAACAATGTCGATTGTTGTACGACATCAAGCCCTTCAAAGATGAGGTATTGTGTGATGTTTCTATTCTCGAAGTTTGTGATGTTCTTTTGGGCCAACCTTATTTATGGAAATGTCATGTTGTATATGAGTCTAGGCCTTGTAGTGTTATTATTACTTTGAACAGGAAATTGTACAGGATACCCGAGGCAGTCCCACCTAGTGTTATTTCCTTGATCTCTGAAAAAAATGCAGGAAGGTCATCTCTCAGAGCGGGAAGTTTGTCTTCTTCATGATTCTCTCTCAGAATAAGCGAAATGTCACAACCACATCTAGGGTCTCTGCGACCGACCACTCCACACAGCAGAAGCAAGTAGATAAGGTCGTGGATGAATTCTCATATATCTTCTCCTCACCTACCGGGGCACCTCTGCACTGCCAGGTCAAGCACCCCATTGATTTGACCCCTGACGCATCGTTGCCCATTGGGTCAGTCTATCGTCACTCTCTGTTAGAGAATGAGGAGATCAAGCGACAAATCTAAGAACTGCTCCACAAGGGGCACATCTGTCCCAACTCATCACCTTGCGGGAGCCCAATTTTGTTGTTACAAAATAAATATGGAACTTGGCGACTCTGCATTGATAACCAGGCTCTGAATAAAATCACAGTCAGAAATGAGTACATGATTCCCCGAATCAACGACCTCCTCGATCAACTCGCAGGGGGAAAACACTTCAGTAAGATTGATCTGAAGTTTGGCTACAACCAAGTCTTGATTGAACAGATAGATGTATGGGAAACTGACTTCAAGTCAAAGGAAGGCCTTTTTGAATGGTTGGTCATACCCTTTGGTTTCACAAATTCTCCAACCACTTTCATGAGGATG
The DNA here is from genome assembly GCA_010110895.2 of Picea sitchensis. NCBI lineage: Eukaryota > Viridiplantae > Streptophyta > Pinopsida > Pinales > Pinaceae > Picea > Picea sitchensis. Next base: position 32,633 of record SNQJ01S0065898.1, on the reverse strand, counting down.
ATGGACAATATCCTACGACCATTCACGAATACTTTTGTAGTGGTGTCTCTGGATGACATTCTCATTTACAACAAGACTTGGGCCGAACATTTGTAGCATATTCAACAGGTTCTGCACACCCTGCAGCAACACAAGCTATATGCCAACTTGGAAAAATTATCCTTTGGCATGGACAGGGTCCATTTCCTAGGCTATATAATTGACCAGCATGACTTACATGTGGATCTAGCCAATATCCAAGTCATCCATGACTGGCCAGCCCCAACCACACTCATTGATCTTCAGAGATTCCTGGGCCTTGCCAATTTCTACCGTAGGTTCGTGTTGGGATTCTCCCATATTGCATGGGCCCTTACGCAAATAACTAGGAAAGGTGGTAAGGTGAAATTTGCATGGGGCCATTCCCAACAACAAGCATTCAATGATTTGAAGTAGCGCTTGTGCTCAGCCCCAACACTTTCACAACTAGACCTGCAACGACCCTTTGAGATCAAGACAGATGCTTCAGACTATGCGGTGGGCACCGTTCTCACTCAGCATGACCACCACGTGGCCTATCATTGTGAGACACTATCAGAGGTTGTCCATATGTACCCTACTTGTGACAAAGAAATTTACTCCATTGTGCAAGCCTGCTGCCAGTGGAGACATTACATTCTTGGGAAGGAGACAATCATCCACACTGATCATAAGCCACTGCATTTCATGCAGACACAAGGGAAATTGCAAAATGATTGCCATCAAAAGTGGACCACATGCTTGCAACAATTCCACCTCAACATCAAGTATAAAACATGAAGCACCAATCACGTCACTAATTTCCTTAGAAGACCACCAGTCACGACACTCACCACGGTGCTAGACTCCTACAGCCATGAGACCTCTAGATGGGCCCAACTCTATGAGACAGACCCAGACTTCGCCACCACCTACCAAATTGTGGGTGCAAACGTAGTTGTCAATAATTTCCATCTTCAGGATGGGTTGTTGTGTCGTCTGGGCCATATCTGTGTTTCATCAAGTGAGTGAGCGAAGCTGATCTAGGAAGCCCACTACAGTCGGGTGGTAGGACACTTCAGCGTCGAAAATACAGTGGTGATGCTACAAAAACATTTCTACTGGTCAAAACTTTGACAGGAGGTTAGCAAGTATATCAGGTGCTCCACTGCCTATGTTATTGCCAAACCGACCACTAAGAAAAAGGGCCTGTACACCCATCTTCCTACTCCTAAAAGGCAATGGGAATCCATCTCAATGGAATACATGTCGGGCCTCCCATCCACCAAGCAGGGAAATGACTGTGGTTTTGTGGTTGTTGATCACTTTTCTAAGATGGCAATTCTGCTTGCCTACAAGAAGAACATCACAATAGAGGCCACTACCAAGCTCTTCTTTGAACGATTCTGGGTACATTTTGGAATCCCACAAACCATTGTCTCATATTGGGACATTCAATTTCTTATCACATTTTGGTCGAGCCTCTGGTCACTGTTGGACACCAAGCTCACCAAATCCACAGCCTTCCACCCCCAGACAGATGGCCAAACTGAGTTCGTAAATTGAATGATTGTGCATATCCTTCGCATCTATAATTCAAATTACCCTTGCATGTGAGATGAGATCCTTCCCTATGTCCAACATAGCTACAACCAATCCCTGCATAGCTCAACCAACCACAACCCCTTTTAGGTGGGGTTGAGATTCCAACCATTGGGTCCCATAGATGTTGCACTTCCCCTTGCGGTCACCTCGATCGACTCATCTCCTGCTCCAACTGAAGCTGACAAAGCCACTCAATTCATTGAGCTAATCCAGCACATCTTCCAACACGTTCAGGATATCCTACATAAGTCCAATGACAACTACAAGCAGTGCCATAATCAACATCGGGTGCCACATAAGTTTCAGGTGGTTGACAAAGTTTGGTTGCACTTGCAGAAAGAAAGCCTTACATGACCTTATCGAAAGATTTTCCCACTCCTTTATGGTCCGTACACCATCACCAAGGCCATGTGGGATAATTCTTTTGAGCTCAACATTCCTCATTTCCTTGGCTTGCACCCATTGTTCAACATGGATCTCCTTCGCCCTTATTTCCCACCATTATTGGACACCTCAAACGTAGCAGAGAAGCTGACACCAATAGAGCTCAACCCCGACTACATACAATAGGCATATAATGATCATATTGTGGACACACAGATAAAGTGAACTCGACAGCAAAGGATCCAACTTTATCGAGTTGTCAAAGCAGGGCAACTCCTGCACCAAGGCAAGTGGCTCACCTGGGGCCAAATTCAACAGAAATTTCCTCATCTGATGGGGGAACTCAACACAATGGAGACAATTTATTCCTAAGGAGGGAGAATTTATACAGGTGGATATCAGTGGACACCCACCTCTTCCAACTATCTCAAAACAGTTTTCTAACAATTTTGGCAATTTATTATTTTTAGCAGTTTTAACTTCTGGGGCCATTTTGAGGGCCTAAATGAAGGCTTTTCAGGATCAATATCCTCAATGATCTCCAAAGGAATTATTGAGCCCCCAAAATGAATCTCCTCAAAGATACCTTTCCAACGGTCTATCATACACCTAAAACAAAGATCGTATGCAAAAGTTACGACCCCGGGAAGTTGATGTACTAACTTACCCAAACAGGACCCACATGACTTTTGGCGCTTCATCTCCTAGGGTTAGGTTTTTGGATGTCTAGGGCTTTTGGCATTCCTGTTTATTTTAAAAATGACTTCAGAGCCTCATTGTAATCATCTTCTTGTGAATGAGCGTAGTTGTCACATATCTTCTCAGAGATAAGCCGCCACCATTCCAGCAAGCTTGTTTCCACTGCATTTTACAGTTTCAGCTTATTTCCTTATTGAATAGAAAACTAGTTTTATTGTATCTCTATTATTTTGTGTTAAGAACCTGTTAATAATCTATAGTCATTTTGTTCTGCTCATAAAATCTGGATCAATAAGGCCTGGTACCAGAATGTTACTGGGTCGAATCCACAGTTTATTTTCTTGGAAAGAGACAATTTTGGAAACAGACAACAATGCACTATTGCAAAAATCACGTAGTATGACATATAACATTTATTTGATTCTTTGAATCATGACAACCGGGAACAGATTTCAATCGAAATTAGCTTGCCCCAATCAAAAATGAATTTCTCCTTCCTTGTGAAGTACAAAATATAAATAATTATACGGGAAATGCCTGCCCCGTTATTCTTGTAAACAACCAAGCAATTTTCCGTAATGGATTTCTAAAGGAACTTACCTGCAAATTTGTGATATCTTCAGGAACTGTTGTTGGATCTTCGAGGAACTCGGCCAATATTTCCAACCCGTTATCATGTTTTTCTAGGAATTGCTTGCAGTCTTGTCCTCTGAAGATCAATGTTGGCTTTGACAATTTTAACATCTTGCGGAAGACCTGAGGTGACAAAGAAACAGGAGAATGGTCGCGAAGTGGAATAATTATTTGGCTTGGAATATATTTTTCAGTGCACCAAGAGACCACCTCCTTACAGTCAAAAACCTTAGGGACGCAGCCTTCACGAGTGATTCTAGAGGTCCAAATCACTTCATTCTAGGCGGAACGGGATGAATAGTAAAAGTATGCCCTGGACCACTGGAAGTTCTGGTCCTGATGTATGAAGATATTTACTGTATCTCCACAAAACTATTTTTGACCTGCTGCCATAATTTTACAAGAACATTTGTTTTCTCTAGACGGTGATTGAAATGAAAATTTGGAAGGGATAATATAACGCTGCGCAAATATTGGTCCAATGCGTGTGAATGGGAGATCTCCTTGAGACTTTCTCTCATTAATGACAATTTCAACGGTTGTTGTATGATGCATTGTTAACATTAAAGACTATTAATTGCACACATAGAAGTGCGAACATGGTGGATATGAAAATGAGTGATTAAGCATTGTAGATTTCTTAAACGGGCCAATGCGACAACTCGTGTTTGAGATGAACAATCAGAAGGGAAAATATAACTCTCCACAGATATTAGTTTAGTGCATATTAATGGGATATCTCCTCGAGCATTTCGCTCGTTAATGACAATGTTGATGGTTCATGTATTGTGAGCTATTAGCATGAAAGGTTTCTAATTTCATATTAAGAAAGAAGTACGGAGGTCACCGGGATGGGAAAGAGCAGTTAAGGATTGTCTAATTATGGAAACCGGTCGGGTGGGCTTCAAAATAGGGTTACAAGGTACAATTGTTCAAGGTGAGGGCGTGAGGGTCAAATTGTATGTCTCATAATGTTTTGAGTGCAATACGCATAACACCGAAGAGGGTATGATAGGACAATCCAGAGGGAAATTTGTATATTGCGGAAGTACGGGTAATGTTTGCAGGACACAAAACAATGGAGGTGCAAACGTGAACTCTCCTATCCAGGAACCCACAATCGAAAAAAGTGGCTTAAGTATGGAATAGAGAAATGGTTGGGCGGATTCGTTTCCGCTAATATATTGAAACTTGTAATATATATCCCGTTGCATCGCAATGACATGTTTAAGGTTCATGCACAACGAAGTTCTAGCATTAAATCTTACCAATTGCATTTACAAAGACTAGGAAGGTGGCGGGGACACAGAACAACAAGTAAGGAATGGATAATTATCAAAAGCGATTGGTGACGCTTCAAAATAGGGCTACAAGATACATCCAACATAAGTGAGGGCTCAAGGGTCAAATTGTATCTATCGGGCATGATGATTCTTTCCTGTGGACAAACTGTATATTGCGGAACTCCCGATACTGCCTGCTAGTCATGGAAAATTGGAAACACAATCCTGAGCCCGCTAGTCCGGAAACCTGCAATCAAAAAAATGTCTAAGTATGAAATAGGGATACATAGTAAATGTACAATGTCATGGAAATACAGCCAACTTGGGGCTAAGTATTGAAAGGAATGGTGGAATATTGGGCTCGTGACAGGGCATTCCAACGGAAAAATTGTATATTGTGGAACTTCGGGCACTTTTTGCAAGTTGTGGAAGATTCCAAACACAATTTTGAGGCTGTCAATCCAGTAACCCGCAATCAAAAAAGTTTCCAAGTATGGAATAGGGAAACACTGGCCTTGACTTCTTTTCTCTAATATATTGAAATTTTACCTAGAAATATCTTCTTTGCATGTTTCTTTAACAGTGTGTTCAGTTGTCACTAGTAAGAGCATAACTAATGTATATTAGGAAGGAAAGGAAGTTAGTGGGGATGGAATACAGTGACAAATACTTTGAAACATTTGTGAACCGTGGTAGAGTGAAGCTTCTGAGTTCGAGGAGTCCATGGTGGAATTATAGATCACGGAAATTTTGAGTGCAATATGTATATCATAGAACAAGAAGAAACAGAGTTCGAAAGCGCCAACCCGACAACCATGGCCATAAAATTGGCTAATTATGGAAAGGAACAATGGTCGGTCAGATTCATGATGTGACGATATAGATGGAGATGAAGATGTGTCAGCCCGCCAATGCTAGAACCCGCGATCATAGAAAGCGCCAACCCGAAAACCGCGGCCATAAAATTGGCTAAGTATGGAAAGGAACAACGGTAGGTCGAATTCATGATGTGAGGATATAGATGGAGATGAAGATATGTCAACCCGCCAATACTGGAACCTATGATCATAGAAAGACGACTAAGTATATAAATAGAAAGCGATAATACATGGGAATAAGAAAAGGGAAAAAGGGTTAAGGAGTCTGCTGTGGAATTGTAGATCACAGAAGTTTTGAGTGCAAGATGTATATCATGGAACAATAAGCAACCGAGTTCATAAGTGCCAACCTGGAAACCGCGGCCATAAAATTCGCTAAGTATGGAAAGGAACAACGGTCGGTCGGATTCATCATGTGAGGATATATATGGAGATGAAGATATGTCAACCTGCCAACGTTGGAACCCGCATTCATAGAAAGGCGACTAAGTATATAAATATAAAGAGATAATACATGGGAAGAAGACAAGGGGAAGTGGGCTAAGTATCTCACAGAAGAACATCTACTATTAAAAGAATAAATTGCAGACCACGGAAGTTCTTTGGGTGCAAGATGTATATGATGAAACAAGGGACATAAGTGTTGGATACCACAAACCTAGGACCTGATGATCAGATATTTGACTAAGTATTGAAAGGGACCGCAATCAGTCGGGCTCATGGTGTGAAAATATTTTGTTTATTAATGCCAATCCCTTCAAACCCCTAGTGAGATCTCACTAGTAAAAGAATAAATTGCAGATCACAGAATTTCTTTGGGTGAAATATGTATATGATGGAATAGGGGACATTAGTGTTGGATACCGCAAACCTGGGACCCGATGATCAGATAATTGGATAAGTATTGAAAGGGACCGCGGTCAGTCGAGCTCATGGTGTGAATATATAGATAAAGAGTTGTCAATTTTCAAATCCACGAGGTCATGATCATATAGATGAGACTAAATATAGAACAACAAAGGGATAATAAAGGGGGAGAAAAGACGAAAAATTAAGAGAAATGTTTATATTTATTCCAATAGTATTCATATTAATATATATTAATAGATTATTTCTGGTCCAAATGCAGATCATCTTCCAATTTGCAGGATCTTGTTCGGTTCCCAAATTTCGTTGAAATCCATAAGAAACATATACTGTTTGTTTATTAATGCCAATCCTTTTGAACCCCTGGCGAGTTCTCACTAGTAAAAGAATAAATTGCATATCATGGAAGTTCTTTGGGTTCAAGATGTATATGACGAAACAGGGGACATAAGTGTTGGATATCACAAACCCGGGACCTGGTGATCAGACAATTGGCTAAGTATTGAAAGGGACCGCGGTCGTTCAGGCTCATGGTGTGAATATATAGATAAAGAGTTGTCAATTTCTGAATCCATGAGGCTGTGATTATATATATGAAAATAAATATAGAACCACAAAGGGATAATAGAGGGGGAGAAAAGAGGAAAAATTAGGAGTTTTATACATTCCAGCGGAGAAATTGTATATTGTGGAACTCCTAGCATTGTTTGCAACTCGCGGAAGATTCGAAACACAATTTTGAGGCCGTCAATCTGGGAACCCACAATCGAAAAAGTGTCCAAGTATGGAACAGGGAAACACTGGCCGAGACTCGTTTTCGCTAATATATTGAAATTTGTAATAGCTTTTCCATTGCCTGGAAAGATATTCTTTGCATGTTTCTGGACAAGCTCTGTAGGGATGGTTGGTTCTCCAGACTCTTTCTTATTAATGATGATGTTTATGGTAGTTCCATGATGTCATTTTAGTATTAAACCTTTGGTGTTTCATATCTGGAAAGAAGTACGAGGATGGGAAGAACAGGAAACAGTGACTAGGAGTTGGAGATTTTGTGAATCCGCCAGTGCGAGGATCCCAAATAGGGTGACAAGGTCTCCCTAGAAGACGTGAGGCCCCAGTGGAAAAATTGTATAGCTCAAAACATTTGAATGCATAATGTGTAACACAGAAGAGGGGAAAATATCGAAGTCCGATACTCAATTTGTATATGGCGGAGGACCCGGACCGGGTGCCAATTCTTTCGTACCAGTGTGTTCAGTTGTCACTAGTAAGAGAATAGTTAATGTATATTAGGAAGTACACGAAATTAGTGGATATGGAAGGAAGCGACAGATACTTTGAGTGAAGTTAATTTATTTGAGGAGACCGTGGTGGAATTGTAGATCACAGAAGTTTTAAGTGCAAGATGTATATCATGAAACAATAAGCAATCGAGTTCGTAAGTGCCAACCTAACAACTGTAGCCATAAAATTGGCTAAATATGGAAAGGAACAACAGTCGGTCGGATTCTTCATGTGAGGATATAGATGGAGATGAAGATATGTCAGCCTACTAACCCTAGAACCGAATATCATAGAAAGGTGACTAAGCATATAACCAGAAAGAGATGATGGACGGGAAGAAGAAAAGGCGAGTTTGTATGCGCTAACCTGAAAACCATGGCCATAAAATTGACTAAGTATGGAAAGGAACAATGGTCGGTTGGATTTGTCATGTGAGGATATAGATGGAGATGAAGATATGTCAGACTGCCAACCCTGCATCCCACAATCATAGAAAGGCGACTAAGTATATAACCAAAAAGTGATAATGGACGGGAAGAAGAAAAGGGGAAAAGGGATAAATATCTGACAGTAGAAAATCCATTTTTCATTTTTTAATGCTAATGTTTTTGAACCCCTAATACGTTCTCACTAGTAAAAGAATAAATTGCAGATCACGTAATTTCTCTGGCTGCAAGATGTATACGATGGAACAAGGGACATAGGTGTTGGATACCGTGAACTCGGGACTTGGTGGCCAGATAATTGGCTAAGTATTGGCCAAGATAAAGTTTGATATTTATTTCAATAGTATTCATATTAATATACATTAATATACATTAATATATTATTTTTGTTTCAAATGCAAATCATCTCCCAATTTGCAGGATGTTGTTCGGTTCGCAAATTTTGTTGAAACCACAGAAGTTTTGAGTGCAAGATGTATATAATTCAACAACAAGAAGGAGAGTTTGAAAGTGTCAACCTAGCAACCACGACCATAAAATTGGCTAAGTATGGAAAGGAATAACGATCGGTCGGATTCATCAAGTGAGGATATAGATGGAGATGAAGATATGTCGGCCCGCCAACCCTAGAACCCGTGATCATAGAAAGGTGTCTAAGTATATAACCAGAAAGCGATAATAGACGGGAAGAAGAAAAGTGGAAAAGGGCTAAGTATCTCCCAGAAGAAAATCTATTGTTCCTTTAGTAATGCCAATATTTTTGAACCCCTGGTGAGTTCTCACTAGTTAAAACATAAATTGCAGATCACAAAACTTCTTTGGTTGCAAGATGTATATGACGGAACAGGGGACATAGGTGTTGGATATTGTAAACCTGGGACCCGGTGGCTAGATGATTGGCTAAGTTTTGGCCAAGAGAAAGTTTTTTATATTTATTCCATTAGTACTCATATTAGTATAGGATTATTAATTATAATTAATTTAATAATCTAACTGTCCTAAAAGTTAGCTAAACAATAATTATTTCTTAAATAACATTAACTAATTAATTATTATTAATTACTTGTTCATGACTGTCAAGGATTAATTAATTATTAATTGACTCATTAATTTATTAAGTAAAGAATAAAAGGGCTTAATAAATTATATTGTTAAATTAAAGATTACGTATACGGAGGGGATAAGGGCCATTAATAAACAGATAAGGAACATGAATAATGGGATAAGGGGCATTAAATATGTGGATAAGGGAATGAATGCAGGGATAAGGAAATAAATGAGGAGAAAGGGCGGTGAAGGAGCATATGAGCGGAGGAGGTTAGGAAGGAAGGGATTATCATTCTACGAGGGATTTTATTGTGGCGGTTTTTCTCTGGGATTTGGAGGGAGGAGAGTTTGTGTTCTGTAGTCGGGAGGATTAGTACAGGGGGCACTGGTTTGCTGGGGGTTTTGGGCACGGGGGCCAGGATATCCATATGGTATCCTGGAGCTAGGTAGTTGTCCTAGTTGGTAGGGTGGAAACTTGGTTTTGTGCAGAGTTGGTTCGTGGCTTCAAGCTGGGCAAGGCAGCAGCAGGAAGGTCAACAAGGCAAGTGGAAAGCAGAGGTTTAGCATCAGACCAAGGTATTTTAAATTTACGTATTTGTTTTATTCTGTTATAAAATTAATATTTGTTGATAAATTTAACATGCGTATGTTCTAAATTAAAAGGAATTATTGAATTTTCTGAAATCAAGTAGAAGTTACTGTTATGCTTGTGTAATTAATTGATGTTAAATTTATTCGGCTACTACAACATCGACAATCCAATGACAACACTGTGGTTTTTCCAAACACTTCTAAAAACAATCCTCACCACATAAATCTCATCAATAAGTTTTGAGTTGTTTATTTATATACTATGTTTTACTTCTACACTTCTATTGTATGCGTGGTGCATGGTTGCATTAACTTTGATATTGTGGGAGGGTCATTTCCTTTCTACCTTAGTTGCACATGGGAATCTATTAGGACTAAGGAATTTGAAAATGTGTTTTCATTTGATAGGAGTCAATTGTGATTTTGTGTGGTTTGTATAAAGATGGGGAATTGTAACACACCCACGACGGGGCATACAAATTTTTGCTTTTCTTAAAGGACATAATCTACATTCATGGTTTCTAATTTGGAAAGTTGGGGAACCAGTCCGACCTCCTAGTCAGGGATCTTTGATTCTGAAGCCAAACAACTCTCTGAGAACTAGATGGTCTCATTCTGTAATTAAACACAAAATATTTCGACTTCTTGGTGCAGGTTTAAGGGCACCCACGACCTTCCCTTTCACTCCCCTGCAAAATATCAGAGTATTGGGCATTAGCTCCTTTTCTGGATAACCCCCCTCTTGATGTGACCTTGGGAGATGACCTTACAAGACCACGTGACTGTGGACGTGGCCAAAGGTGGTTTGATTCAAACTTCTTTTCGGCCCACAATTCTCCTCAAGACTCCACGTTCCTCTTTTCAAATCCACAGTTTGAATTGTGGCCCATCCTCAATTTTTTAACGTTCGTGCAACTCCTATCCCCACAATGCTACGGGACCATCAATCTTCCAATGTTGATGGTACTTCGAAAATCGGTGGTTCAGATTTGTCCCTCTCAGACCTACGGATCATATCTGACCTCTACAAAAATCAACGGACGAGATCTCCTTCGTGATTTTGGGTTTCGAGAGTTTCAAATCTCAAAACCCTGCTCTCTTTCGTACTACAATATTCTGATTTGACGATCTGCGAACACCTGACCTCCTAATAAATGAACCTGTATTTACTTTGGGTGGTTGACCTTTCAACTGGATCAATGTTCTTGTGGTCCTCTTCTCGATCAACGGTCGAGATCTCCTTCGGGTTTTGGACTTCTGAGATATCAAATCTCAAACTTCACCCTTTTCCCAATTGATTTTATACGGAGGCTATAATACATTGAAGTGTGTCCTCTTGATCTGATGATCAAGGATTACTTCGGGTATTTACTTGGAGTCCATAGAATTTCTCCACATCTCCTTTATATCGGATGGCTATGAATTACTTCGGATATTTATCTGGAGTTCTCAGGTTTTCGCCATGTATCCCTTGTATCTGATGGCTTAGATCCACTTTGGGTGATATGATGCTTGATATTCACTTCAGATGATCTAAAGACTTAGATTCACTTCAGCTGATTGAACAATTGGAATTTTCTTTAGATTTCCTGGATTTCAGACTTCGCGAATATTAAATCTCAACTGAGAAACTCTCAAATGGATTTCCCGAAGCGGCTAATTTGATGGCTCAAATTCACTTTGGCAATCTGACGCTTGAGGTTTACTTTGGATGATTCGACAGTCAACGTTTACTTCATATGATCCGACGGTCGACATTTACTTCAGTTATTCACCTGAAATCCACAGATTCACGCCACCTGTCCTTTAGATCTAATGGTTCATATCTACTTCGGACGATCTGATGGTTGACATTGACTTCGTTATTTGTCCTCCTCCTTTTCCAAAATCCTCCGGAGTTGTGGATCTTACGCCACCTATCCTCCTTGACGATGGACGGTCCCAATTTACTTTGAGACTTTGGGACTTTGACAAGTCCATTCTTCTGTGCACATAAGGGTTAAGTCTCATGCATTTACTTCCAGATCCAATGGTTACTGTTCCTTCACGCTCATATCTAATAGATGGGATTTGTTCCTCTCCTATGTGCTTCCTTTGTTCACTGGACGTTGATCTAATGGTCCAGGCTCCTCTCCGCAACTGATTTGATGGATGATGTCTCTCCTCCTCCTAATATTTCGACTTCCTCTAGCTTAGAGGATTTTCTAAGTATTCAAAGGCCTTGGCCTTTGTTCCTCCTACTAGTCTATCTCTTGGACCTCGTCTGCACTTCTGAAAAGAGATTATCTCTTCTAAGCTTCAGGACTTGGAATAAGTACTACTCTTGTGCCCTCTTAGAACTATCTCTTCTGATATTCAACTACTCGGACCTCAAGGGTATTTGTCCCTTCTATCCCTCAAAGGGATGTCTATGCCCTCCTGGCAACTTTCACTCAAGCACTCCTAAATGAGCTGCAGAGTGTTCGGTAACTTTATGAGTGTCTCCTAAGTGCTTTGTAACTTCACCTTCGAGGTTTTGATCACTCCAACATGCGAGTCTTTCGAAGCACGGACTCTGAATCTCGTATATCATACGGTCGAGAAGGATCTCGACGGATCAGAGATCCATGGTCCAGATTAAATTCAGGTCTTTGGGAATTTGGGGATTTTCACTTCCCTTACGACGAACTCACAGTTCGTCGAACTCGCGAAGTCCGGAGAACTCAAGGGGTTAACTCCCACACTCCTTTTCGTATCCAATGGTCACAACGGACCTTGTCTCTTTCTGAATAGTTTCTCGTTCGTTCGTCATCCGAACGAAGGAGCCTTCCCTTTCAATACTTCAATAGCACTACTTTTCCTGATCTTTGTTAGCTCTGAAAGGCTTAAGATATTTGCATTGTTTCTCTAGAACGTAAAACTTGGAAGAATCCTTTTGCACACCCCTTACGTTCATTCCTCAACTCTAGAACTTAAGTGGTTCTTTGTCTATGTTTGCCTCACAGAGAGCCTGTGCATACATTCACTATATCTCCTGATCTTTAAGAGACTCCATCCTCCAAGGGAATCAGAATGACTAGGAGGGTCGACATGCGTACATGAAACTATGCCCAAGGTCGACGAACTCACAGTTCGTGGCTCTAGCTTCAGCTCCCATAGGACACAAGCATTTACGAGTATAAAACATATCCCATCCATATAATTTCCTACTTTCCTAATTATACAATCAAGCAGACACCAAAATGGGATACAATAACAATCATTAAGCAAACATATCTATCCCTGCAACATTCATAGGATATCCAACTTTAATTCACAGTACCACTTAAATACACAAGATATGTGATTTCTTATCTATTATAGGTGGTAGACAACTAACTGAATGTGGGTGTTCATCCTTCCACCTGACCATAGGCTCAGAGACATTCATTCTTAGCACTCTGGCCACCCCGGTGCCAAGCCATGATATCACTAGGAAATTCTTGCAGTTCTCAAGGACTCTTTCTCTGTTTCAGCTTCTGCTCGGGTTCAATTCTCTGCAAACTTTCAGAGATTTTCTTCTCTGTTATGGCCTCAGCGAGGTTTATCAGATGCTCACTCAACATCAAGCTCGTGACCTTCTCTTCATTATCCGCTGGAGAGCTCCATGCATTCTCCTTATCCATTTGTATATCTTTCTTCCAGGATGGTTCTCGACTTGTCTTGTTCCTTCTGTCAGAAGGGAACTCCGGTCAACTTGGCATGTCATACCCAGTGGTACTTCGGGCTGACATGTTGTAGTTTTGGCCATGCTTCCATTCATGGGAGTGGCTGATAATTAAACCATTGGTCCTTTCTCCATTAACTAATTTCTCTCCTTGGGATTTGAAGGAGGTTTATTATCCTCATCAAGGGAATTTGGGATTATTTGATATAATGACCCTCCCTTATAGTTTTCACATTCTTTCCTCTAGTGATATCATGGCTTGTACTTTCAAGGCTTCACCCCCACAGTCAGTTATTAGCAACTCAAACAATAATACATTTACACTGTCCACATGCCTTAGCATGGTAAATCCTATTTTATGATTAATTACAAGCTAGGGGAAATAGGGGTGTTACAATTCCCTCCCCCTTAAAGTAACATCGTCCTCAATGTTCTTTCTCAAAACACCTGTCATGCCTTTCTCATTCAGTTGTTTCAAAAATATTGATCCTTCTTCCTCGGTCAGGTCCTTTTTCAGACCTTTAATATTGGTCACCTTTCAATAATTCTTGGAAAACAAGAACGTTAATCATAGTCTTATGCGAAAACATTGCATAAAAACATTTCTAGGAAAATTTCATAATCTTAGTACAATAATTATATGTGCAGTTTGTGGATTTGTATCCACATGGTTTTTTTGTTATCTAGGCTCATTGTTTTTCCTTGACATGCCCATTGGGTGCATGATCCCAATTCAATAGTTTACAAGAACTATCATGGTTTCATCTTCCTTGAGGTCACTCACCCTCCATGCCCAGGCTTAGGCATCCCCTTCTCTGCTATACAGTTCCTCAGGTGATCCATCTTGCCTTGCCAAGGTTTTCTCGCATAGGAAGAACTACCCATCGTGTGCATGATCCCAATCAATAGTTTACAAGAACTATTAAGGTTTCATCTTCCTTGCAGTCACTCACCCTTCAGGCCCAGGCTCAAGCATCCCCTTCTCTACAATACATTCCCTCGGGTGATCCATCTTGCCTTGCTAAGGTTTTTTCTCATAGGAAGAATTCCAGAGACTCGATCAAGTCTTACAGTCGAGGCGTCCCTCAGAATTTCTCTGCTGAGGCGTCCCTTTGGCTCATGTTACCTCAACACAATATATTCTAGTCAATCATGGCTAACCACGGGGTTCTCATGGCTCAGCAGTAGCCATTTTTCATGCTTTTATAGCTTCATAGCTTTCTGGCTCGGCTAAAGTTAGGGGTGGAGGTTACTCTCATTCTCCCAACTCAATCATAGATAGGGATGAAGGTTACTCTCCTTCTCCCGAGTCAATATTTATTTCATGCGATCGGATTATACTCTTTCCCACCCGTATCACAGACATATAAAAATTCATGAGACATCATCATAAATTTTAAATTCAAAATTTTCTTGTAAATCTGTGACCCACAGATATCCACATTCCACATTTTGTTTCCATATTTGTTTCTCATAGGAAACAGATTCATAATTATGGGACTTTCCTTCCCATAGTGGTTTGGCTCAGCAAGCAATTGGTCTTTCTTATGACCTTCAACGCTACCATAATCAAGACTCCTTTGCTTCTTGCACTTTCAACTTCAATCAACCAAACAAATTGTTAGTTTCCATGCACATACATTTTATTGCACCTTTATAACGTCATCACAAACAATTTTAGAATTGTGCATACTAAAAATCAAATTCACTTTCTCAGAAAGGAAATACCATTCCTTGAAGTTTGGATCAGTAGGCAATTGGTCTTCCTTATGGGCTTACAATACTGCCATATCCAAGACCCATTTCCTCCTGCAATTTCAACGTTCCTCAACCAAACAAATTGTTAGTTTTCATGCACATTACCTTTTCAAAATCAAGCATACTAACAGTCCAAGTCATTTTCATCTATTCAATGATACAAAGAAAAAGGATACATCATCCCTTACCTATCCATCATTTCAGCCTACCAAATTTTTCAGAATGTAATTCAGATATCAATTGACCTTAATGAATGTGCCAACATTCGTGGCCACATTCATATCCAATGCACCTTTGCATTGATTTTAAGTTTCCCACACTTTACGACAAATACTTTTTCATGGAGTGTTAGAGATTAGCCAAGGTTTTCACCATATGATTTATTCATTCTCATTATTTGTTACAACAGGACTATGCTTTCAGCTACGTGATGATCACGATTCCCAAATTAGTCCACATGAAACTCAAAAGTTTCACATGAATGCCTTTAAGCATTCTTCCTCCATTAATAACCAGGGTGCCAACACTCATGGCCACCCAATTAGTTTTCCTTTAACGCTTACAGAATGTAAGAAAAACATTGGAAGGTCCTCCTTTCTTACTGAAAAATACATTGTCTGCCATCTTATGCAACATGTGTTCCCTCAATGCATTCCATGCAGTGTGCCCAGGTGGAATCAGGGCTTGAGATGAGGAAATTGTTGCAAAATTGTAGCTGGCTTCTAGGTGGCATCTTCTAGAGTTTTATCTTTACACTGTACTAACACTTCATTGATGGCATGTTCATGGAGACGACGCTGATGCTGGTCCAAGACTTCTTGTGGCTGCAACTAGATGGAGCCTTCTCCATCCAACTCAGGAATATTGGTTTGAGTTTGGCACTTTGTTTCAATCGCCTTATTTAACCAGGAGACATGAAAAATAGGATGGAACTTAGAATGACTGGGAAAAGATAATTGATAGGCCACCTATCCCACATTCTTGAGAACTTTATAAGGACCATAAAATTTGGGCGCCAGTTTCTGACAATGGTCAACCTTGAGTGAATTTTTCTTATAAGGTTGCAATCAAAGAAACACCCGGTCCCCTTCAGGAAATTGACGTTCTGAGCGACCTTCATTTTCTTGTTTCTTCATACTATTCTGAGACATGACCAAATTCTCTTTGAGGGTACAAAGAATATCCTCTATGTAATGAACCTCAAAATTCTCATAAAAAAAAAGTTATGTGGTACAATATTTGCTACTTAACTTCGTTTAATCCACTCGTAAGGTGGGTACTTACATTTTGTTTTTTCTTGCATGACCTTATAACATACTAGCTTAATACTCTTGTCTTAATACCTTATAATAATCAAATGCAAGTATATTCTAATTATGACTTTATTATAAGGGCTTCATTATAATGCCCGCACCTACCTATATGCTAGGATTGGAATTTCAGTCCCTTTGTTTTAGTAGAATCAGACTATTGGATTTTTGCACATAAATTTATGTCCCTGGGATTTAAATTCTTATACACTTACCTATCTGTGTCAACATCAGTCTTCAAGTCCTGATTGTAGTACGTGACAGGAAAGGTTTTAAGGATATTAATGAATGGTTTAGGAGTGGTTTCCAAGTGTTTCCTTTGATGGCTCTACTTTAGTTATGTTACAACTTGTCCTTACCATAACGAACTGAACCCGATCAAGTCCACGTCATTCTCTACACAACTGAACTAACTAACTCCCCTCCTCTTACTAGAGTAGCAAAAAGATAACTTCAAAGTTTGGTGGCCGACTAGTTTCACTGGACAGTCATGGTTTTACTGTTGGTTTACTTCGTATATTATGCATTTAGGGAGGTGGATGTACCTGTCAGGAGGAGTTTAAGACTCTGTCCGGAAAATTAATTAAGGGTCCTACTAACCACAGCCCCGATGTCTCTTTATCCTACTCCTCCCAATCTTGATGCGCCATATTTACCCTAGTGTAAGGTTTGTACCTCCCATGCTATAAAGAGTGTACTCGTGCCTCTTCGGTTTTGGTGGTCTCATTTCTCCCTTGTGCCTTCGAAGGAAAGGGTTCTGTGTTATGCAATCTTCCACAGGGAAATTATGTCGCCTCCGCGAGCAACCTTTGGTGCAGTCGACGGCAATACCTGGTAAGTTTTCTTTAAGGGACTGTCGTATTTCAGGTTCGAACAGAGTTTGTTGTTTTTGGTTGAAACCGAGAAATAATTTTTTTTCTGTACACTTTACTGTGGGTTTACAGACCTTCTTTACTCCCAATAGTCATGTTTAGAGTCTACGCGTTTTATTTTTATATTTTAGTAGTGACAGTAGAAGAGGTTTCTTACTGTAACCATGAGTCGCAAATATTTACCTCTGTGAACCTATATTTCATGTTCATTGTTTGTGTCCCATGGGTTTATTTCTAGATCAATCTTTTGTTTACCCTATACTTAGCAACTTTAATTTGGAGTGACTCAGAGTAGTTCCGAATAGTTTACACCTTCGTCGTGCTCCAGGAACTAAAGGGTCCAACTGGGTTCTTAATGTATATGTTTCTCCTCTGTGACTGGTGCATAACATTTGTAGATAGGTAGTGGTCTACCGGTAATTTATCCCTCGATGATGTTAGGTTATTCTCCACAAGGAATTTTATTGATGAAAATTATTATACCGTTCTTTGCATTCTTCGCTTTGTTCGTAAAGGGTTTTTATCAAATGATTTCTCTCTTGAATTCGCAATGCTATTTTATTTTGTCAAGGTAATTATATGAAATTATGTATAAAGGGTTTTTCTCTGTATTAATGGTGGGGCTCTTCCTGTTGCAAGGGTACCCACCAGGAGCTCTCGGACCCTTCTTCCCTCGGTCAAGGTTGACTATGAAACAAATCATGGTAACAGGAGGGTGTGGCGTTTCAGCCCTAAGTTAAGTGATCTGACAGCTATGGTTATCATTATTCCCTTTTGAGTTTATAAAACAAGATTATACTCTGTAACTTTTCTAATGTTTACCGTAATGGATGAATGCAGGTGTGCCCACTTCACAACACAAGTTCTGGCCTCTGTTCATCATGACAAAGGTACTCGGGTTCCAAAATATGACTGTTCAACTTGTTTCTAAAACCACGACATGGAGGTATCGATTTTGTTCGTAGTTTTCTGATGTTAAGAGTAACCTTTATTCATGCACCGATTCCCTATATCGGATATCTAAGGGTTAATCCCATTTTGTTTGTCAAAGTTCCAATTAAGGATATATATATGATCATGTTGTAGGAGATAATTGATATTCTAAAGCTAGAGTTTAGCGAAAACAATTCTAAGTTTTTCGTCTACTATTGGGAAAAAATATTAAATAAGTTAAGCTTAGAAAAGGGAGGGATATTGTTTCTATTTGGAAAATAGCTTACTTTCGACATCCTGTACACGACTTTTGTAATAGTGTTGTTATCGTTTTTTGGTAACCTGAGTGGACAGAATATGGCTTCTTATGCACTTCGTCCAATATTGTTAATTTTAACCCTACTGAATCTGGTATCTAAAGTCTGTTTTTAAATCGTAGCAGCTCCTTCTCGTCGATACTTAGATTTGGTTTATCTGAGTTTGCGGTATTTTTTGGTAATTCTTTCGTTATTTTAGTATAGTTTTTTTCATCAATACCTCTCATCCTTATTCTCTCTTCCATATCACTTTTTTCCCTGCTAATATTCATCTCAAATAATCCAGAGATTCTTCTACTTAAAGCGTCTACTACTTTGTTTTCCTTGCCCTTGATTTGTCTAACCTCGAAGTCGAATTTTCTTAAGAAGGCTAACCACCTTGCTTGCCTTGCGTTAAGATTTGGTTGGTTAAATAAATATTTCACCTCGTTGTTTTCCGTTAATAATAAGAATCTTCTGCCCATTATGTAGTGTCGCCACATCTTTAAGGCATGTATTACTGCTGCCAATTCTAAGTAATGAGTGACGTAATTTCGCTCGTGTTCTTTTAATTTATGGGACTCATAACAAATAACGTGTCCTTCCTGAGTTAGGACACCACCTAGCCCTCCTTTACTTGCATCAACACATACGGTGAAGTCTTTATATGGGTCTGCTACTTTCAATATGGGTGTCATTGTCAATAATTCCTTTAGTTTGTTGAAGTTGTCTTGACATTTCTCTGACCAGTTAAACCTGGTTCCTTTCTTTTGTAATGATGTGATAGGGTAGGCTATCTTAGAGAACCCTTCTATAAACCTGCGATAGTATCCGATGATTCCCATGAACGACCGTATATCCACTACATCTTTAGGTACCGACCATTCCATAATGGCTTTCATCTTTTTCGGGTCTACAACAATGCCCTCTGCTGAAATTACGTGTCCAAGATATTGTATTTCTTTCTGATAGAAGTCACACTTGTCAAAATTGGCGTACAGTTTGTGCTTCCTTAACGTTTGCAGAACTATTCTTAAGTGTTCCTCACGTTCCTCCTCTATCTTTGAATAGACCAGGATATCATCGATGAATACTACCACGAACTTGTCCAAGTACTCACTGAAAATATTGTTCATTAGGCACATAAATGTGGCTAGGGCGTTAGTGAGTCCGAAAAGGATGACTACAAACTCATAGTGTCCATATCTTGTCTGAAATGTTGTTTTGTTTACGTCCTTGTCTTTTATCCGAACTTGATGATAACCAGATCGTAAATCCAATTTTGAAAAGATCTTGCCCCCCCCTACTTGATCGAACAGATCATTTATCCTCAGTAAGGGGTATTTATTCTTAATAGTCATTTTGTTCAGTTGTCTATAATCGATACATAATCTTAGAGTACCGTCCTTCTTTTTCACAAAGAGGACTAGTGCTCCCCAAGGTGAGACACTCGGTTTGATATACTCTTTGTCCAACAATTCCTGTAATTGTGTTTTTAATTCTGTCAGTTCTAGTAAACTCATCCGGTAAGGTGCCTTTGAGATAGGGGCAGAACCAGGTAACAAATCTATGGAGAAGTCTATTTCCCTTCTAGGTGGTAATTCTGGTATCTCATCCACAAACCTGTCTCTGAAATCACGTAGGACAACAAAGTCTTCCAACTTTGGCTTATCCTTATTTTCTGCTAGACTTGTCACTTGGATGGCATAAACTTGACATCCTTTTCTCACACATTTCTTTAGTTGCATCGCTGAAATTTGTCTGACTGATACCGGTTTTGGTATACCTTGGGTTGTCCTGGTGGTGCCAGAATCATCTTTATAGCTAAGTATCTTTGTATAACAATTTAATATTGCTTTGTGTCATTCCAACCAGTCCATCCCAATAATCATATCATAAGATCCTAGTGGTAGGATGTTCAGATCGGTCCTTATAGTTTAACCATCTAGGCTGAACTCAAAATCCGAAATATAGTCAATTACTTTCCTTTTTGTACTTGTCGCTAGTTGCACAAGCCATGATTTTGCGTGCTTCAGTCTCTTAAGTTTATTTGACTCTACTACCTTCAGAGTAATATAACTTANCTAGGCTGAACTCAAAATCCGAAATATAGTCAATTACTTTCCTTTTTGTACTTGTCGCTAGTTGCACAAGCCATGATTTTGCGTGCTTCAGTCTCTTAAGTTTATTTGACTCTACTACCTTCAGAGTAATATAACTTAATGTTTCTCTAGGTTCAATTAAAAAAAAAAATCGAGTGTCATGGATTTTACATTCGACTTCTACCACTGAGGACTAGTGGTCAGCTTGTTGTCCATCGATGGCTCCATTTATCCGATCTAGGCTCCTACCCACGTCTCCCACTATCGAGGCTTCTTGTAGGTTCTGAACAATAGTTCTGTTTGTTGAACTCAAACGTGGGAAGTTCCTCCTGAGATGAGGCTCTCCACATTCCTCCTCGTTCCCAGGAGCTGTCCCACTCGTTTAATCCACTCGTAAGGTGGGTACTTACATTTTGTTTTTTCTTGCATGACCTTATAACATACTAGCTTAATACTCTTGACTTAATACCTTATAATAATCGAATGCAAGTATATTCTAATTCTTACTTTATTATAAGGGCTTCATTGTAATGCCCGCACCTGCCTATATGCTAGGATTAGAATTTCAGTCCCTTTGTTTTAATAGAATCGGACTATTGGATTTTTTGCGCATAAATTTATGTCCCGGGGATTTAAATGCTTATACACTTACCTATCTATGTCAACATCAGTCTTCAAGTCCTGATTGTAGTACGTGACAGGAAAGGTTTTAAGGAGATTAATGAATGGTTTAGGAGTGGTTTCCAAGTGTTTCCTTTGATGGCTCTACTTTAGTTATGTTACAACTTGTCCTTACCATAACGAACTGAACCTGATCAAAACCGCTTCATTCTCTACACAAATGAACTAACTAACTCCCCTCCGCTTACAGGAGTAACGAGAAGATAACTTCAAAGTTTGGCGACCAACTAGTTTCACTGGACAGTCATGGTTTTACTGTTGGTTTACTTCGTATATTCTGCATTTAAGGAGGCGGATGTACCTGTCAGGAGGATTTTAAGTCTCTGTCTAGAAAATTAATTAAGGGTCCTACTAACCTCAGCCCCGATGTCTCTTTCTCCTACTCCTCCCAATCTTGATGCGCCAGATTTTCCCTAGTGTAAGGTTTGTACCTCCCATGTTGTAAAGAGTGTACTTGTGCCTCTTTGGTTTTGGCAGTATCATTTCTCCCTTGTGCCTTCGAAGGAAAGGGTTTTGTGTTATGAAATCTTCCACGGGGAAATTATGTCTCCTCCGCGAGCAACCTTTGGTGCAGTCGACGGATATACCTGGTAAGTTTTCTTTAAGGGACTGTCGTATTTCAGGTTCGAACAGAGTTTGTTGTTTTTGGTTGAAATCGAGAAAGATTTTTTTTTATGTACACTTTACTGTGGGTTTACAGACCTTCTTTACTCCCAATAGTCATGTTTAGAGTCTACGCGTTTTTATTTTTATTTTAGTAGTGACAGTAGAAGAGGTTTCTTACTGTAACCATGAGTCACAAATATTTACCTCTATGAACCTATATTTCGTGTTCACTGTTTGTGTCCCGTGGGTTTATTTATGGATCAATATTTTGTTTACCCTATACTTAGCAACTGTAATTTGGAGTGACTCGGAGTAGTTCCGAATAGTTTACACCTTCGTCGTGCTCCAGGAACTAAAGGGTCCAACTGGGTTCTTAATGTATATGTTTCTCCTATGTGACTGGTGCATAACATTTGTAGATAGGTAGTGGTCTACCGGTAATTTATCCCTCAATGATGTTAGGTTATTCTCCATGAGGAATTTTATTGGTGAAAAGTATGATACCGTTATTTGCATTCTTCGCTTTGTTCGTAAAGGGTTTTTATCAAATGATTTCTCTCTTGAATTCGCAATGCTATTTTATTTTGTCAAGGTAATTATTTGAAATTCTATATAAAGGGTTTTTCTCTGTATTAATGGTGGGGCTCTTCCTGTTGCGAGGGTACCCACCAAGAGCTCCCGGACCCTTCTCCCCTTGGTTAGGGTTGACTACGAAACAAAGCATGGTAACAGGAGGGTGTGGCGTTTTGGCCCTAAGTTAAGTGATCTGACAGCTATGGTTATCATTATTCCCTTTCAAGTTTATAAAACAAGATTCTACTCTATAACTTTTCTAATGTTTACCGTGATGGTCGAATGCAGGTGTTCCCACTTCACGGCGTGGGTTCCAGCCTCTGTTCATCATGACAAAGGTACTCAGGTTCCAAAATGTGACTCTTCAACTTGTTTCTGAAACCACGACATGGAGGTCTCGATTCTATTCATAGTTTTTGGATGTTAAGAGTAACCTTTATTCATGCACCGATTCCCTGTATCGGATATCTAAGGGTTAATCCCATTTTGTTTGTCAAAGTTCCAATTAAGGATATATATATGAGCATGTTGTAGGAGATAACTGATATTCTAAAACTAGAGTTTAGTGAAAACAGTTCTAAGTTTTTCGTCTGCTGTTGGGAAAAACTCTTAAATAAGTTAATCTTATAAAAGGGAGGGATATTGTTTCTATTTGGAAAATAGCTTACTTTCGATGTCCTGTGCACCACTTTTTTAATAGTAAGTGTCCGGAAATCTTTAACAGTTATAACAACCATCCTTGATTGACTACATTATGGTCTGTAAGATTTGTCTCTTGTGAATGAAATTCTTGTTTTCTTTTTGTTTTAAAAAAAATTACCCCAATAGAATCGTTATCAGAATCGTTATCTTTAATAGAATCGTTATCAGAGGTCTTGCATCTTTAGTCTCTGCGTATTCGTATGTGTTTTTTTTTTCGATTGGTTGGTTCTTAAACAAAGATTGCATTACTCTGTAATTTCTGTAAATGTGAAGCGATTTAACATGTATCCTATATGGTACCATCATAAAAATGCTTTGTTTCCTTTCTGCACACAGCATATATGAGATATGTCATACGTTGTTAATGTAGTAGCAAGTTTATTTATCTGTTTCCTGTAGTATTATCCTAGCATGATTATATCGTCCAAATTAGGGTAGTCTTACTCCTTGGATTACGTTCGTTCCCATATGCTTCATCATTCTTGACTGTATAAGTGGATTCTGTTTAAAGTTTGAAACATACATATGCATATAATAGCTCTGTTCATGCATTGATATATATTTGATTCTGTTTAAATTTTGAAACATATATGTGCATATAATAGCTATGTCCGTTCATTCATACATATTCGACTATGTTTAAAGTTTGAAACATATATGTGCATATAATAGCTCTGTTCGTTCATTCGACTCTGTTTAAAAATTGATTCCGGAAAATAAATCTACAATTAAATCCTATAGTCTATTCACTGAATTTCGAGCAGCCTTTGTCTAGATTCTTGCATGCATACCAGCATTAAGGATCTCACTATAACAATAACCAATTCGTCCAACAGAGGTAGAATACTAAATATTTAGGTATAGGAAAATACTTACAACAGTTATATGATCATTAAAACAGATACTAGAACTCTTTTTCGTATAGCTATAACATGTACAATATCTCCAATATAAAATCATTCAGATAGATAGAGTTTAGAGTAACATATCTGAACTAAGCTTGCGGATAAAACAAATGGAACAACCACGTTCCTCCCAACTGTAGAACCGAGCAGCCACGATTACTTGCCCGATTCACCCCCTAGCATGACCATGAGTCCATAAGGGAGAACTTGGAAATCCCTTTACAGCATTGTCCTTCAATTCAATCACCTTTTTCTCCTTCCCTCACACCCTTCTAGTGTTCATAATAGCAAGTGAAAAAGAAAAAACAAAATAGACTTTTTCCCAGCATACTTAGCAGCGTCCTGCCTCCTCACATATGCTTATTTGTAACTTGCCTAGGTCTTTTCCCTTCTTGGAATTTTCGTAGATTCCTAAATCCCTAGTTTCCAGGGGCTACCAATGGCCAAATCATTAATTTTCCACTTGTAAAAATCATCCCAGGGGTAGTTCCAACATGTTCCCCACTCATGGAGTCATGGTCAACTACTTTTAACATGGCTGTTCCATTTGTCTTCCTGCAATCAATATAAAATATTTTGTTTTTAAACAAGTTTCATTGTCAAATAGTTAGTTGGGTCAAATCAAAGTTCGGCCCAATGGTCATAATAATTTATTACAATTAACAAATTCGAAATTCGGAATTTCCATAAATGGCAAAATTTTTCCAAATTCGAATTTACCAAAAATGGAATAATTTCCCAGAAATTTAAATTTCCAAAATATTTTATTTTGGGGGATGTCACACTCTCGAACTGTAAGAGTTGTTCAACCACCTTGACCTTCGAGACACTAGGAATGTATGAGATAACTGAAGGTGTATTTTTTTCCATATACTGCTTCAAAAGGAGTCATGCGAGTAGTTGTATGTTAAGTGTTGTACCACCATTCAACTAGGGGTAACCATTGAGCCCTATAATTTTTCCTCTCATATGAAAAACACCTCAAATATATTTCCAAACACTTGTTGACAACTTCAGTTTGACCATCAATATAGGGATGATAGAATATGTTGAGATGCATTTGGGTTCCATGTAGCTGGAATAGTTCTTGCCAAAAATTGTTGGTAAAAGTGGGATCTCAGTCAAAGACAATGGAATGAGGCATGCCATGAAGCTTGAAGATATGATACATGAAACATCAAGCCACTGTAGATGCGATGAATGGGTGTTGAAGAGAACAAAAATGATCATATTTGGAAAGATGATCAATGACCACCATGATGACGGATTTATTTCCCGATGTAGGTAATCCAACAATGAAATCCATAGAAATATCCCTCCAAAGAGGGTGGAATTGGAAGCGGTTGTAGTGTGTCATGGAATTTGATTGTTTCTCCCTTTTTGCATTGACAGACATCAAATTCCTCCAGAAAGGTGTAGATGTTATGCTTCATACCATTACAGAAAAAAAAAAAAAAATTACCCTATCATAGGTTTTGGTAATCCCTGAATGCCCAGCTGTGGTTGTAGTTGTGGTTGTTTTCTTAAATATAGACTGCCTTTATAGTGAAGCTCTTCATTGTTCCAAGAGTACTCTGGAGAAACTACAGAATTGTCTTGCAATTGTTGGATTAGACAAGACAGTTTGGGATCTTGCAACCATTCCTGGTGAACAACTTGGAGCCAATCTGGTACAATGAAGGAGAGATAAAAGAGGGACCCTTCATCTTCATATTTCATTGAAAGAGCATCTACAACCACATTTTATTTTCCTTTCTTGTAAATTATCTCATAATCATATCCAAATATCTTCGTCACCCATTTTTGTTCCTCCAAGGATGGAAATCGTTGCTCCAAAAAATGCTTGAGGCTCTGATGATCTATCTTATTTTGGAAGCATTTCCCCAATAGATAAGGGCACCAGAGATCCACAACATACAAAATGGTCATAATTTCCTTTTCATAGATTGATTGGACCAAATAGAGCTTTGAAAATTGTTTGTTAGTGAAGGCCAAAGGTCATCCATATTGAATAAAGATGACACTAATTCCTTTCCCTAAAGCATCATATTATAGGACAAAGGTATTTATGAAGTTGGGAAGGGCCAGGACATGAGTAGTGCACATAGCCTCTTTCAAGGCTTGGAAGGAGTAATCTGTTGTTGGATTCCAAATGAAAGCATTCTTTTTAAGGAGAGCAATGAGAGGTGCCACAATTTTTCCATAATTCTTAACAAAATTGCAATAATAGCTTGTTAAACCGAGAAAACCATGCAATATCTTGATATTCTTGCGACGAGGCCAATCCTTCATAGATTCAATTTTCTTAGGATCCACCCTGACACCATCCTTGCCAATAATATGACCCAAACACTTCATGTTCGAGGCTCCAAAAGCACATTTAGATTGTTTGAGGAAAATTTGGTGTTTAGAGAGTAGATGAAGAACTCGATCCACATGGGAAAAATGGGTTTTCCATGTTTTAATATAGATGAGAATATCATCAAATAAAACTAAGAATAAATGACAGAGAAAAGGATAGAAGACATGATTCATGAGGCTCTGGAAAGTGGAGGGAGAATTATAGAAGCCATAGGGAATGACCAAGAAATCATAGTGTCCCTCATGAGTTCGAAAGGAAGTCTTAGGAATGTTTTCCTCTTTCATATGTATCTGGTGGTAGCCAAAATGGAGATCAAGTTTAGTAAAGTATTGGGCACCGCTTAATTCATCCAAGAGATCATCAATGACAAGAATGGGAAATTTGTCTTTGATGGTGAGTTTGTTGAGGGCGTGAAATTCGGGACACATGCGCCAAGATCCTTCTTTATTAAGTACCATGAACACAAGAGAATAATAGGGGCTAGTGCTACGATAGATAACACCTGCAGTGAGCAATTCTTGAACAATTTTCACAATTTCATTTTTCTGGGAAAAGGGAAGACGATAAGGGCGAACACTGGGAGGAAGGTTGTCGGGGACTAGGGGAATGGAATGATAATGACACCACAGGAAGGGGGAAGTCCCTAGGGAGTTGTAAAAATATATTTATGTTCGGAGATGATGGATTAGAGGTTAGATTGCACAAAGGGTGTCCTAGTGGCGTGAATGTAATGGAGTTGTGCAATAATGTCGGACTGATCTTTCTTGAGGATATTTTCCATGTGATGGGAACTGATGATTTCAAGGGAACCTGTGGTGATGCATTAGAACTTATATTTTTGGCCCTCTTGGATGAATTGCATGGTTAATTCCTTAAAATCCATGAGGATAGGAGCAATATTCTGTAACCATTATGCACCAAGCACAATGTCACAACCACCCATGTCGATAGTAAAAATATGAGATTTCATGTTGTACTGACCAATTTGGAAATGCACATTTTCACAATGACCCCACATTTCATGGAACCTCCATTAGAAATCATGATTTGAAAGTTTTAACTGAACATATATAGAAATTAGTTTCT
This sequence comes from Picea sitchensis, assembly GCA_010110895.2. Taxonomy (NCBI): domain Eukaryota; kingdom Viridiplantae; phylum Streptophyta; class Pinopsida; order Pinales; family Pinaceae; genus Picea; species Picea sitchensis. The sequence continues at coordinate 5,048 of SNQJ01S0065898.1, read as the reverse complement.
TGGGCAATGTGGCGATGAATAAAATTATAGGTGTTTCCACTATCAATGAGGATGATGACATTCTAATGCTTAATGTAACCAATTATCTTGAGGGTTTGGGGAGTAGAGAAGCCAGTGAGATAATTCAGTGAAATGACTGGTTCAACTTCCGGGGGGTTTGAGGGCAGATTAATATCAGTTGGCTCTGGTAACACCACCACAGGGGAGGGCTCAACCACTTTTTCAAAAAAATCCTCAGAGATGGCCATAAATTTTTTATTCCTTACACTTGTTCCCTGGAAAATATTTTTTATCACAATTATAACAAAGGCCCTTGAGTTGGCATTCATCCAGTTTTTCTCGGGTCAATTTCTATATCTTTAGTGAAGTGGAAGGAGGGGCTGGAGTGGCAGGTTTAGGGAGGGGAAGAAATGATGGTTTTATGGTTTGAGAAGAGACAACATTTTTTGAGTCCTTAGCTCTTTTAGTATCTTCCACCCAACTCTGAGGGCGATCCATGAGGACGTGTGAACAAATCTCATCCTTGAAGCCACTGATAAAACATTCTGGAAAAAAACATCATACATTCCCTCCATGTGGAAAACCAAGCGCTCAAAAGTAGCTATAAAGTCTTCCACTGTGCCACGTTGTTTAAACTTGGTCAAACAACCTAAATGGTGGGTGTCAATGTCAAAACATTCATAAATATCTGTGACAAATTGTGTCCAAGCCACATACCCTTGGCGAGCATTTTTTCTCCATTGCCACCATTTCCAACGTTCAGGATCTAGATGGATAACACCATACCAGACTTTGGCGAACTCATAAGTAATGTCGTACAAAGAGAAATAGTGTTCCATTTGAGTGACCCAGCATGTGGGATTTGAGCCATCAAATTTGCTCACCTCCACGCAAGGGGGACATAGGTCCCACTGAAAGTGGTTGGAAGGAAAAAATGTGGACTGTGAGGATTTAGGTCCTTCAAGGTTATAAGTTGTGGTAGAAGAGAAGGTATTGGGGGTGGGATTAAACAAGGTGGTCAAATTGTTCATTATGTCATGGGATTGCTGACACATGGTGTTCAATTGAGTGATGGATGTGGGAAGTGATTTAAGTGAGGCAAGCCAATATTTGAGGTTAGAAATACTAGAAGTAAGGGAAGATATATCAATCTAGGTTTGCTCATTAACTTTGTCTAAGGTAGTGATACGTTTTTCCCAATATTGTATGTAGGTGTGGGCCATGGGGATGGGACATGAGGGGAAGTGGGATCACATAGAAAGGGGTTATTGGTGAATGGTACCACTATGATCAGTGCAAAGAGAGGAATTCAATAGGATAGGTGCCAAATAGGGGTGTCGGGAAGGGGTCGGGTCCATGGAAAACAAATGATGAAAATTGATAGGTATGATTGCGATCACGAAAAAGAGAGGAATCCAATGGGATAGGTCTCAAATAATGGTGCAAAAAATATCCATAATTTGTTTTTTTGACTCCTTCAGAGTTATACTCTGATCTGAATAATATTGCATTGACGAAATGGCCAAATTATTAATAGGAAGAAATGTGTAGGAATTTTGTAACTTGAATGCAAGAGGTAAGGTTGCACGAAAGTAGATCTTGTCTGGTCTTTTTCTTCTTTGTTTCCATCTTAAGGGTTAGGGTGTTTAGGTTTTCTACAGACAAGGGTTTTCCATTTTCTATACCTCTCTGATATACATGCGAGGTCGAATAGTAGTACTCAACCCAATATCTCAGGGCACCAACTATGGAGGCTAGACCATACCCTTAGTCGTACTACCCAATTACCCAGGTACTAGAGAGTATCTTCTCGAGTGTTGTTATCGATGGAACTATAGCAGTGAGGAGGTCGATCAATTTATCTATTGAGGGATTCATGATATCTAGGGTGATCCATATACATGTGTTGTCTGATGTGCTACCACTCAAAGGGGTACCAACAAGGGTTACAAGGGTGGCAAACAATGTGAGCTTAAGTACCACTTGTAGTTCTTGCATGTATGCTTCCCCAACCACAGATTTATGCGTTGAAATATATATCTTTGTAGATTTAAAACGCTAGAATACGTCTCTACCTTGAAAAAAAATAACCCACAATTTTCTGCCAAGGAAAGTACTCTGATACCACTTGTAAGGTACCATACCTATTATAATAGCAGAAAACAAAAATGTTGTAGAAAATAATAATGGAACCACACAATATATGAAACCAGAACACCAAAAAAATACCTTTATTGATAGGAAACAATGTTCAATTGTCTCTTCGAGGGGGAAACCTCTAGAAAAGAAACGCTCAATTACAATAATTCTCAAGACAAAAATTTATCATTCCCTCGAATCCTATTTATACTAAATCTATCTACCAAAAGAAAAATCTAGAGGAAGATCTTATAGAAGCGAAATCTTCTATTAGGTATTCTTACATTTGACTTACTCTTCCTTATTACTAGGCCTTATTAATATCAGCCTTTATTACATGGAAAATATATTATTCCTCCTACGTGAGGGGTTAGGGAGGTTAGGTCCCTAACAAACAGGGATGAATCGTGGGTTTCATACGAGTGAAACCATTGTGAATGGATGGTATGGAAAAGGTGGGGTGAGAGTGGGAGGTGATAAAACTCCACAGGTTGTATGAGGGGTAGTAAAACTGTTGGGGTGAAAAGTGATATTTTCTAGGGGAGGTTGGCCAAGGACTGGACTTTCCCTATAACTGGGGGAAAATGATGAGGGAAATTTTGGTAGTGGTGGTGAATGGAATGGTGGTGGTACAAGAGCCCTGGAACTGAATGAACCAACTTGCATACATATTTATAATATTTTATTGGTACAAAAATGTGAAATTCAACCAAAACAATATAACAAATTTCACATTTAAACAAGATTTAAATTGACACATGATACCTATGAAGGGGGTGATTTGACCATACCAGGTGGACAAGGTTCATCTCCTTATGATACCACAACCTATAGAAACAAAAAAATATTATATTTGATTTCTCATAAGCAAGTTGTAGAAACACAACAACTATCTTATAGATGTAGTAGAATAGTAGCATATCAATGAGGTTGTTAGGGAGTAAGAGGAGCATTGGGGTGAATTTATCAAAGGTAATACATACCTAATTATGTCGTACACTGAATAAGCAGGCTACTTATATTGTTGCATTAGTGGTGGAAACTAGCATTGATGCATCTGTCGACATCAAGGGTCTGATATCCAATCATATATAGAAACTGAAAACATCATNGGGAAAAGGGGGTCCCTTGTCCCACAAACAAGTGGGTATCATACACCAATTTGGTTCCTGGCTTGGTTGTAACCTTAAAATTAGATTAATATGTCTGTGTATGTGTGTGTAAAATCAATGAAGAACACATAGATGGTCGAGATACTAATCTCCTCCATGAAACTCTCATGTCTAGAGGCCTCCTTAGGCCCATAAAATTTGTTCCCACATCTCAAGCATATGGAAGGGTTACATGAACACCTAGCTTATCCATGTGCCTTGTTGGTCCTAAAATCTGCACCTGATTGCTAAAGGGAAAAGCTAGGCCACCTCAAGTTTAGAATGGTTGTTTTTTAAATTTTGTTGGTCAGTTAGAGGGTTGGTTTACCAAGACAAGAGCACTGTTGGGATGGAAAAATGATGCAGATGAGGTTCCTCCTTGGTTGGTGGCACACTAATGACAAACAAGTGAAATAATAGAGGGAAACAACATACCACTCATTGAATAATCTGCTGCAAGAAGTTTAATACTTAAAATATCATTTCAAGACATTAAACATGTATCAAAAACACAATTACTCCCACAAGTTGCAATAGAAACGAATCTCCACCAAATCATTAGTTGTTTTACAGGTTTCATATTAGTAAAGATAAGTTATAAAATAGCTGAAGGAAATGAAATGTACTTCGCACAGATCAAAAACTACATTCAAGATAAGATAAAAACACATGAAGATTTGGAAAAAAACATTGTCATCAAAAGTATATTCACCAGGTAGAGAGATTTAATCCTATGCATAGAATAGGTTCAACCAACTGATGTATTGATCTCCTTTCCCCAAAAAAACTTCCCATTCAAAACATACAGAAACTGCATATTTATCATAAATGCAGAGGCCCTCGACCAATGCGGAATTGTTAAGAACCAAATATCACTATAGCATAGAAAAACCTCAGAATAAGTACTCAACGCATTGAAAAAGAGATAGTTTCATATAATAAGCCTCTTCGAGGGGGAAACCTCCTTTTAACCCACATAAATGTTCAAGTACAAGATGATTCCAAATGAAAATGTCTCCTTGGTATATATAGGAGACTAGGAGGTATAATTACAACTAATGGAATAAATCCGACATAAATAAAATAATATTACTAATGTAATATGCCCTAATTAAGGGGTAATGAGCCAATATTAGGGCTTAACATGCCCCTCCTGTTAGAAAAACAGGACCGTGGAGCAATAAAATAAAACAAATGCAGAAACAAAACATAGAAGATACACAATACAATAGAGACACAGATTTATGTGGTTCACCCAGTGTGGGCTACGTCCACCAGAGAAATTGCCAGGTCCTTCCTTTATTATTATCTAGCATATGAAGGGATACAACCTACAAAAAACTCGATGTAACTTCCTCTTCTTTCTCTCACAGTCTCCTATCTCATAATACAATATTTTCCATCAACCATAGCCGCAATACATTTCCCTCATAAAAGAGGGTTGCCTTCTAGGGAAAAAAACCCTAACATAATCTCTATCATTAGATCTGTGACCTTATAATGAACGGTCTAGATTTACAATGAAATTACAATATACATTTACAAGTC
>SNQJ01S0065897.1:75786-91115 GCA_010110895.2 Picea sitchensis | reverse complement strand
CCAGAAACAATATAATCTTCGAAACAAAAAGGTTCCTGCAAATCCTCCAAATGGAAATCCTACCAAAGAATCTCAAAATAATACACCTTCTTCAAGTCATCCTAACAAGGACTCTGTTGCAAAGGATGTTGTGGAGAAAGGAAAACATAAGGAAGAACCTCCAAATAAAGTACTTGAAACAAGAAAGGAGACAATCATCAAAGAGGTAGAGAAAACCTTTCTATCCTTTAACTTTGAAAGTGAGATGGACAAAATTAAAATCTTTGTTCCATTCAATGAGCTGATAAAGAATAGTGAATATAGAAATTGGATCATTAATATGATCAAGATGGAAGAAAATTATGATACTTTGAATATACAAGATGATCATCTTGCCATATTGTTTGGCCCACATGTAGAGGAGAGTAGTGATGCTGATGAGGTCCCTCCATTCTATGTTAGTCTGAAGATTCATGACATGACTCTGCACAATGCTATGTTGGATTCAGGAGCATCCCATAATCTGATGCCCAAGGTGGTCATGGACCAATTGGGCCTGGACATTACAAGGCCTTACAAAGATTTTTTCTCCTTTGATTCAAGGAAGGTGAAGTGCTTGGGCCTAATCAAATATCTAGTGGTATATTTGTCTCAAATTCCAACAAAAAATATGGTCATGGATGTAGTGGTTTCTGACATCCCTCCTAAGTTTGGCATGTTGTTATCTAGGTCGTGGGATGCAAAGTTGAAAGGGACTTTGCAAATGGACATGCCATACACCACTATCCATGTTTTTGGTCAAGATAGGAGGTTGTACAGGGAAGCATTTCTCAAATACATGGTCAGTAAAAAAACCCAGCCAAACAACCATCCCATTTATTCTATGGAAACTTAGATTGGTTCCTCTATTTTCTTTAATGATTTGAGTTTTGAAGATAAGGTGTCAGACACTGATATGAATGCCAAAGACAAATCTGATCAGAAGACTGATAAAATTTCAAAACAACAAAATAGTGCATAGAATGAGATGTGGAACATGAGATTTGATAGAGTTGTTAGTAGAGAAGGAGCGGGAGCTGGAGTGTGGATTAACCCACCCAAACTGGCCACAAAAAATTGTTCTTACAAGCTTTCTCTTGAGTGCATTAATAATATGGATGAGTATGAGGCATTAGTGTTGGGATTGAAGACTTTGAAATAAATGGGTGCTAGGAGGATAGTTTTACATGAATATTCTAAGTTGATCATAAATTAGGTGAAAGGAATATATCAAGAAAATCACCCCAGATTAAGAGCATATAGGAATATAGTGCTTGACCTTCTTGAATAATTTTAAGAATATAGTCTCTCAACAATTCTAAGGGGTCAGAATCAGATTGCTAATTCTCTAGCTACTTCAGCCTCAATTTTCAAAATTCCATTTTTTCCTTACAGGGGATATGAGATTGAAGTCAAGCACAGACCGACAGTTATTGATAATATTAAGTATTGGTAGGTTTTTGAAGATGATAAACAAATAGAAATTTTCCTTAAGATGGATGGTGAATTTGCAAATTTGAATATTGATGAGGAATATTGTGGTGAAGAAGAAGAAGAAGCTATGTTTTCAAATGATGGCTATTTCAAGAATCATATTGATGGTAAGGATATAATGCAGCTAAAAAATAACATCATTCCCAAGGGCCTGGTCCCATTAGAAAAACGCTTTGACAATAATGATGTGGCCAAGAGAACTAAAATTACTGCAAATGAAGGAGATGTTGAAGATTGCAACATTGGGACTCATAAGGATCCCAAGATCATCAAGCTATCCAAGACACTCAACCCAGAGGTCAAGAAAAGGTGTATCAATTTAATGAAAGAATTTCCTAATGTTTTTTCTTGGAGTTATGAATATATGAAATTTTATGATACCAATGTGAATCAACGTGTGATTCCAATCAAAGAGGATCATAAATCTTTCACACATAAATTAAGAAGAATTAACCCTTTGTTGTTTCCCTTTACTGAAAAGGATATAAAAAAATTGTTTGAAGCCAAGATCATAGTGTCTCTGAGGTTTTCTAAGTGAGTGGAAAATCCGGTACCTGTCAGAAAGAAGAGTGGAGAGATCAGATTATGTGTCGACTTTATAAATATGAACAGGGTATCTCTCAAGGACAATTACCCACTTCCTAAGATGGATCACATTCTACAGAAAGTGGTTGGTTCTCAAAAAATATCAATGCTAGATGGTTTCTCTGGGTACAATCAAATCATGGTACACCCTGATGATCAGGAAAAGAGAGCCTTTACAACACCATGGGGCACCTTCATGTATGCCAAAATGCCTTTTGGGCTCATGAATGCAGGAGAAACTTTTAAAAGGGCTATGGATATATATTTTGTTGATGAGAAAGATAAATGTATTGTTATTTACTTAGATGATATCATTGTATATTCAGTTTCTGATGAAGAACACCTTAAACATCTAAGAAGGGATTTTAAAAAATGTAGGAAGTTTGGCATTTCATTGAACCCAAAAAATTCTAATTTTGGCATGGAAGAGGGGAAGATGCTTGGTCACATTATTTCAAAGGAGGGAATAAAGATAGATCCCAACAGAGTTGAGGGAATCCTAAAAATTGGCACACCCAGAAGCAAGAAAGAAGTGCAATCTTTCCAGGGGAAAGTAAATTTTCTGAGAAGATTCATCCCTAACCTCGCTGAAATCATAAAGCATGTCACTAACATGCTCAAGAAAGGAAGTGAGATAAAGGGGACTCCTAAATCCAATCCCAATTTTGAAAAATACTTTATATTGTTTTATTTTTCCTCATAGCACACCATTGTTGGTGTTTTATTACAAAAGGATGAACATAATTTTCAGAGGCCTATAGCATACTAGAGAAGGATATTTAGGGATTCCCCATTGAACTATGATATCATGGAAAAGAAGGCATATGCATTAGTCAAGGCCCTAAAGGAGTTTAGAGTTTATATCTTTCATTCTCATACCATTTCTTATGTACCCATCAGTTATGTGAAGGACATTTTAACTCAGCCTAGTCTTGAGGGAAAAAGGGACAAGTGGATAGTTGTGTTGTTGGAGTATGACCTTAAGATAAAACCTACCAAGTTGATCAAGGGGTAAGGACTTGAAAATCTAATGGCACAGAAAAATTGTGAGCTCTTGGGAATTAATGTCATGGTTGATTTGTCAGCAGATTCATAAGAAGAAAAGGTCACTTAGGTATCCCAAAAATTCCTTGACTCCCCATGGTATGTTGACATTATTTATGTGTTGAGAAATTTGCAGTCTCCTCCTAAATTAAGCAAAACCAAGGCCAAGTTTTTGAAGATAAAAGAAACAAATTTTTGTATTTGAAATCAATCTTTGTATTGGAAGGATCTAGGAGGAATCTTGTTGAGTTTTTTTGTTGGAAGGAGAAGTGGAAAAAACCATCAGAGAGTTTCATAAAGGTGATTGTGGAGGGAACCATTATTGGAAAACTACTATGCACAAGATAATGAGGGTAGGCTTCTATTGGCCTAGCATTTTTTCTGATGTTTATAAAGAAGTTTCAAGCTATCATCAATGCCAAAAATTCTATGGGAAGAGAAAACTACAGCCTTTTCCCGTGAATCCTATCTCTGTTGAAGCACCTTTTAGACAATGGGGCCTTGATTTCATTGGAGAAATTTATCCACAGTCCTCAGCTCAGCACAAGTGGATACTGGCACCCACAGATTACTTCACTAAGTGGATTGAAGTAGTTCCCACCAGGCAAGCCACATATATTGTTATCATTCAGTTTTTGGAGAACAATATTTTGTCTAGGTTTGGTTGTCCAATCAAAATCATTACAGACAATGCAACAACATTTAAGTCCAAAAAGATGGAAAAAATTTGCAATGATTACAATATAACTCTTGGCCATTCCACAACTTATTACCCTCAAGGTAATGGGTTGGTTGAGTCATGGAATAAGAGTTTGACCAGAATTATCAAGAAATTGTTGCAAGATAACAAAAAGGCCTTGCACAAGAAGCTCATCCATGCACTATGGGATGACATGATCAATACTAAAAGGTCTATTTCCACTTCACCCTTCCAGATTGTGTATGGCATAGAAGCAGTTTTTCCTACTTCATTATGATTACTAGTGATGAGGTTGCTACAGGAGCAAGATGTTGAACCAAATGCCACTCAAAGGTGGAAAAATGAACTAATCAATGTCCAAAAAACAAGAGAGAAAGCCTGCAACAACTCTCAACTACACCAAGACAAGATTAAAAAGGATTTTGACAGGAATACTAAGGAAGATGATTTAAAAGTTGGGGATTTGGTGTTGAGATGGGACGTTAGGAATGAAGATGGAGGAAAGCATGGGAAATTTGACCATCTATGGCTGGGACCTTTCAAAATTGTGGCATACCATGGAAATAATGCCTATCTTCTACAGGAGCATAATGGAGATCTCATTGGTGGAGGACCTGTGAATGGAAGGTTTCTCAAGATTTATCTCTCTTAAAGGAATTTTTACCCTTTCCATTCATTGTTCATAACCATTTTTTTTCTTTCAGTTGAAGCAACTGGAATCAAATCAGCATAAATTGAAGCCTGAAGCGAAGACCCTAAGTTATGTTGAGTATAATTTGAGTTATGTGAACGAAGTTTTGTAAAAAAGATGTTGATAAATTTAGTTGCATGAGTATAATAAAGCCCAATGGGTAGGCACTTGGTTTTTCGTTCTTTGCTACCTCGCTGGGAGGATAGCATCCCCAGTTAGAGCCCATGTTAGTCACCATTAAATTGTTTTTTGTGAAATCAAGATTTCAGGATCTGGCAAGGTGCTAAACCAGTTTGGAAGCCCGAAAAACAAGAGAAGGGGATAAATATGGAAGGAAACAGCTAAAGCTGGTGGGAGTGCTAAGAAGATGGGACCTGATATGGCACGGATCGTGAAATCACAAGATCAATGGTCAAGGATCATTTCCAGGGGAGAAACTGTGCGGAAGATAATTTCGGAAAGCGGGTTGACATATAAACCATGGTTTTGGTTTGAGGAGACGTGGCGCCACCAGGTGCATTTCAAGGTGAAAAGTGGGTTTCCCCAAACCACTTCTTCATGCCCCCTGAAATTTGGAGAGTATAAAAGGGAGCATAGATAAATTGAAGCAAGAGATGGAAGCAAAGGATGAAAGAATGGCTCAATTTCAAAAGGAGAATAGAGCCTTGTAGGAAAATATAGATAAGTTGAAGATGAGATTGAAAGGAAAAGGTCTATTGCAGGGGGGAAAACATATCATCTGGGACTCTATAGTTGCTGAAGCTGCCAAGTTCAGAGTGTATTTAAATTTCATAAATCATAAATACAGAGTGGACATAACATCCAGAAGAAGGTGCATTGTTGTAAATGAAACTTTAGTAAAGAAGCCATCAGAATGGGCACAAAATGCCATAAATCTACTCAACTCCATTCCTACTGCAGAACTTCAGACTATTGGAGTTAAAGACAGAACTTCATTGATCATCTGGGCCAAGAGGGTTATTTCTAAACATAACCTGTTGAAATCAGTTCAAACCAAGGCAACACAGATGGAGCAAAGTGTGAAAGAGTTTAAGGATTTGTTTGAAGAGTTGTTTATCAGAGGCCTCCCACCATTTTGGGATGGCAAGCGAAAATTTTATGATCAGGAAGAATACAATGCTCTCCTCACTCAATGCAGAATGGATCACTCCAAGTTTGAAACCCTGGAAGAAAATCTGAAAGGAGCCACATTAGTTGAGAATCTGATTATAGACTTTGAGATTCTAAATCAGTTCAAAGCAGTCAAAATTGGAGTCTCGGTCATGACATATGCTTCCTACATTGACCTGGAGATCCTATGTAGAGGAGAGTAGTGATGTTGATGAGGTCCCTTCTTTCTATGTTAGTCTGAAGATTCATGATATGACTCTACACAATGCTATGTTGGATTCAGGAGCATCCCATAATCTGATTCCCAAGGTGGTCATGGATAAATTAGGCCTGGACATTACAAGGCCTTACAAAGATATTTTTTCCTTTGATTCAAGGAAGGTGAAGTTCTTGGGCCTAATCAAATATCTGGTGGTATCTTCGTCTCAAATTCCAGCAAAACATATGGTCATGTATGTAGTGGTTGTTGATATCCCTCCTAAGTTTTCCATGTTGTTATCTAGGTCATGGGTTGCAAAGTTGAAAGGGACTTTGAAAATGGATATGCCATATACCACTATCCCTGTTTTTGTCCAATATAGGAGGTTGTACATGGAAGTATTGCTCAAATGCATGGTCATTAACAAATCCCAACCAAACAACCATCCCATTTATTCTGTGGAAACTGATATTGGTTCCTCTATTTTCTTTAATGATTTGAGTTTTGAAGATAGGGTGCCAGACATTGATCTGACTACCAAAGACAAATCTGATCAGCAAACTGAGAAAATTTCAGAACATCAAGAGAGTGAAGAGAATGAGATGTGGAACATGAGCTTTGATGGAGATGTCAACAGAGAAGGAGAAAGAGTTGGTGTGTGGATTAACCCCCCATACTGGCCACAAAAATTTGTTCTTACAAGCTTGATTTTGAGTGCACGAATAATATGGCTGAGTATGAGGCATTGATGTTGGGATTGAAGACTTTGAAAGAAATGGGTGCTAGGAGGATAGTTGTACATGGAGATTCTTAGTTGATCATAAATTAGGTGAAAGGAATATATCAAGCAAAGAACCCCAAATTAAGAGCATATAGGAATATAGTTCTTGAACTTCTTGAAGAATTTTCAGAATATAGTCTCTCAGTGATTCCAAGGGGTCATGATCGGGCTATTGATGCTCTAGCTACTTCAGCCTCAGTTTTCAAAATTCCAATTTTTCCTAACAGGGGATATGAGATTGAAGTCAAGCACAGACCAACAATGCTTGTTAATATTAAGTACTGGGAGGTTTTTGAAGATGATAAACAAATAGAAAGTTTCCTTAAGATGAATGGTGAATTTGCAAATTTGAATATTGATGAGGAATATTGTGGTGAAGAAGAAGATGCAGCTTTGTTTGCAAATGATGGCTATTTCAAGAATCATATTTTCGGTAAGGATGTAATGCAGCTAAAAAATAACATCATTCCCAAGGGCCTGGTCCCATTAGAAAAACTCTTTGACAACAATGATGTGGCCAGGAGCCCTAAAATTACTGCAAATGAAGGAGATGTTGAAGATTGAAAGATTGGGAATCAGAAGGATCCCAAGATCATCAAGCTATCCAAGACACTCAACGCAAAGGTCAAACAAAGGTATATCGATTTAATGAAATAATTTCCTAATGTTTTTTCCTGGATTTATGAATATTTAAAAGTTTATGATACCAAGGTGATTCACCATGTGATTCTAATCAAAGAGGATCATAAACCTTTCAAAAAGTAATTAAGAAGAATTAACCCTTTGTTGTTACCCTTGATTGAAAAGCAGATAAAAAAGTTGTTTGAAGTCAATATCATAGTGTCTCTGAGGTTTTCTAAGTGGGTGGAAAATCCGGTACCTGTCAAAAAGAAGAGTGGAGAGATCAGATTATGTGTGGACTTTAGAAATCTGAACAGGGTATATCTCAAGGACAATTACCCACTTCCTAAGATGGATCATATTATACAGAAAGTGGTTGGTTCTCAAAAAATATCAATGTTGGATGGTTTCTCTAGGTACAATCAAATCACGGTACACCCCTGATGATCATGAAAAGACATCCTTTACAACGCCATGGGGCACCTTCATGTATGCCAAAATTCCTTTTGGGCTCATGAATGCAGGAGGAACTTTTCAAAGGGCTATGGATATATATTTTGATGATGAGAAAGATAAATTTATTGTTATTTACTTAGATGATATCACTGTATATTTAGTTTCTGATGAAGAACACCTTAAACATCTAAGAAGGGATTTTCAAAAATGTATTAATTTTGGCATTTCATTGAACCCCGAAAATTCTAATTTTGGCATGGAAGAGGGGAAGCTTCTTGGTCACGTTATTTCAAAGGAGGGAATAAAGATAGATCCTAGTGGAGTTGAGGGAATCCTAAAAATTGGCACACCCAGAAGCAAGAAAGAAGTGCAATCTTTCCTGGGCAAAGTAAATTTTCTGAGAAGATTCATCCCTAACCTGGTTGAAATCATAAATCTTGTCACTAACATGCTCAAGAAAGAAAGTGAGATAAAGTGGACCCCTAAATCCAGAAAATCCTTTGAAGATATTAAATTAGCATTAATTAAGGCCCCAGTGTTGGCCAGTCCCAATTTTGAAAAAGACTTTATATTGTTTTCTTTTGCCTCAGAGCACACCATTGTTGGTCTTTTATTACAAAAGGATGAACATAATTTTGAGAGCCCTATAGAATACTATAGCAAGACATTGAGGGATTCCCCATTGAAGTATGATATCATGGAAAATCAAGCATATGCATTGGTCAAGGCCCTAAAGGAGTTTAGAGTGTATATCTTGCATTCTCATACCATTTCTTATGTACCCAACAGTTATGTGAAGGACATTTTAACTCAGCCCGATCCTGAGGGAAAAAGGGGAAAGTGGATAACTATGTTGTTGGAGTATGACCTTGATATCAAACCTACCAAGTTGATCAAGGGGCAGGGACTTGCAAAGCTGATGGCACAGACAAATTGTGAGCTCTTGGGAATTAATTCCATTGTTGATTTGTCAACAGATTCAGAAGAAGAAAAGGTCCCTCAAGTATCCCAAAAATTCCTTCACTCCCCATGGTATGTTGACATTATTTATGTGTTGAGAAATTTGCAGGCTCCTCTTGAATTAAGAAAAACCAAGGCTAGGTTTTTGAAACTAAAAGCAACAAAGTTTTGTATTTTAAATCAATCTTTGTATTGGAAGGATCCAAGAGGAATCTTGTTGAGTTGTTTGTTGGAAGGAGAAGTGGAAAACACCATCAGAGAGTTTCATAAAGGTGATTTTGGAGGGCACCATTATTGGAAAAATATCGTGAAAAATATATTGAGGGCATGCTTCTATTGGCCTAGCATTTTTTCTGATGTTTACAAAGAAGTTTTAAGCTATCATGAATCCCAATTTTTTTATGGGAAGAGAAAACTGCAGCCTTTTCCCTTGAATCCTATCTCTGTTGAAGCACAGTTTAGACAATGGGGCCTTGATTTCATAGGAGAAATTCATCCACAGTCCTCAGCTCAACACAAGTGGATACTGACAACCACGGATTACTTCACCAAGTGGATTGAAGATGTTCCCTCCAGGCAAGCCACATATACTGTTATCATTCAGTTTTTGGAGAACAATATTTTTTCTAGGTTTGGTTGTCCAATCAAAATCATTACAGACAATGCAACAACATTTAAGTCCAAAAATATGGAAAAAATTTGCAATGATTACAATATAACTCTTAGCCATTCCACAGCTTATTACCCTCAAGGTAATGGGTTGGATGAGTCATCCAATAAGAGTTTGACCATAATTATAAAGAAATTGTTGCAAGATAACAAAAAGGATTGGCACAAGAAGCTCATCCATGCACTATGGGCTGACAGGATCACTACTAAAAGGTCTATTGCCACTTCACCCTTTCAGATTGTGTATGGCACAGAAGAAATTTTTCCTACTTCATTAGGATTACCAATGATGAGGTTGCTACATGAGAAATATGTTGAACCAGATGCCACTCAAAGGAGGACAAATGAACTGATCAATGTCCAACAAACAAGAGAGAAAGCCTTCAACAACTCTCAACTACACCAAGACAGGATTAAAAATGATTTTGACAGGCATACTAAGGAAGATGATTTGAAATTTTGGGATTTGGTATTGACACGGGATGCTAGGAATGAAGATAGAGGAAAGCATGGGAAATTTGACCATCTATGGATGGGACCTTTCAGAATTGTGGCATACCATGGAAATAATTCCTATCTGCTACAAGAACATAATGGAGATCTCGTTAGTGGAGGACCTGTGAATGGTAGGTTTCTCAAGCATTATCTCACTTAAAGGAATTTTCACCCTTTCCATTCATTGTACATAACCATTTTTATTTTTCAGTTGAAGCAATTGGAATCAAATCAACAGAAATTGAAGCTCGAAGCGAAGGACCTAAGTTATGTTGAGTATAATTTGAGTTATGTGAACGAAGTTTTGTAAATAAGATGTTGATCGGTTTAGTTTCATGAGTGGAATAAAGCCTAATGGGAAGGCACTTGGTATTTCATTCTTTTCTACCTCACTGGGAGGATAGCATCCCCGGTTGGAGCCCATGTTAGTCACCATTATTTTTTTTTTTGTGAAATCGAGATTTCAGGATCTAGTAAGGTGATAAACCGGTTTAGAAGCCTGACAAACTAGAGAAGGGGATAAATATAGAAGTAAACAACTAAAGTTGGAGGGAGATCTAAGAGGATGGGGCCCGATATGGAACAGATCGTGAAATCACAAGATCGACGATCGAGGATCATTTTGGGGGGAGAAACTGTGCAGAGGATAATTTCAGAAAGCAGGCCGAAATCTAAACCATGGTTTTGGTTGGGGGAGACGTGGCACCACCAAGTGCATTTCGGGGTGAAAAGCGGGTTTCCCCAAACCACTTCTTCATTCCCCCTAAATTTGGAAAGTGTAAAAGGGAGCATAGTGAAATTGAAGCAATATTTGCAAGAAAAGGATGAAATAATGGCTCAATTTAAAAAGGAGAATGGAGCCTTGCAGGAAAGGATAGATAAGTAGAAGATGAGATTGAAAGGAAAAGGCATGTTGCAGGGGGCCAAACATATCATCTGGGACTCTATAGCTACTAAAGTTTCCAAGTACAGAGTGTATTTAAATTTCATAAATGATAAAGACAACATGTCCATCACAGCCAGAAGCAGGTGCACTATTGTAATTGAAACATTAGCAAAGAAGCAATTAGAATGGGCACAAAATGCCATAAATATACTCAACTCCATTCCTACTATGGAACTTCAGACTATTGGAGTTAAAGACAGAACTACATTGATCATCTGATTCAGGAGGGTTATTTCTAAACATAACCTATTGAAATCAGTTCAAACCAAGGAAACACAAATGGAGAAAAATGTGCAAGAGTTTAAGGATTTGTTTGAGGAGTTGTTTATCAAAGACCTCCCACCATTTTGGGATGGCACAGGAAAATTGTATGATCGGAAAGAATACAATGCTTTCCTCACTCAGTGCAAAATGGATCACTCCAATTTTGAAACCATGGAATAAAATATGAAAGGAGCCACATTAGTTGATCATATGATTACAGACTTTGAGATGCTTAATCTATTCAAAGCAGTCAAAATTGGACTCCCAGTCATGAAATACGCTTCCTGCATTGACTTAGAGATCTTGATCAAGGAAATGATAGACTATGATATCCCTTCTGACTTGCAAGGCATGGAGTTGCAAAGCTGATGGCATAGACAAATTGTGAGCTCTTGGGAATTAATTTCATTGTTGATTTGTCAACAGATTCAAAAGAAGAAAAGGTCCCTCAGGTATCCCAAAAATTCCTTGACTCCCCATAGTATGCTGACATTATTTATGTGTTGAGAAATTTCCAGGCTCCTCCTGAATTAAGAAAAACCAAGGCCAGGTTTTTGAAGCTAAAAGTAGCAAAGTTTTGTATTTTAAATCAATCTTTGTATTGGAAGGATCTAGGAGGAATCTTGTTGAATTGTTTGTTGGAAGGAGAAGTGGTAAAAACCATCAGAGAGTTTCATAAAGGTGATTGTGGAGGGCACCATTATTGGAAAAATAATGTGCACAAGATATTGAGGACATGCTTCTATTGGCCTATCATTTTTTCTGATGTTTACAAAGAAGTTTCAAGTTGTCATGAATGCTAATTTTTTTATGGGAAGAGAAAACTGCAGCCTTTTCCCTTGAAGCCTATCTCTGTTGAATCACATTTTAGACAATGGGGCCTTGATTTCATAGGAGAAATTCATCCACAGTCCTCATCTTAGCACAAGTGGATATTGATAACCACAAATTTCTTCACCAAGTGGATTGAAGCAGTTCCCACCAGGCAAGCCACAGATACTGTTATCATTCAGTTTTTGGAGAACAATATTTTTTCTAGGTTTGGTTGTCCAATCAAAATCATTATAGACAATGCAGCAACATTTAATTCCAAAAAGACGGAAAAAAAAATTCAATGATTACATTATAACTCTTGGTCATTCCACAACTTATTACACTCAAGGTAATGGGTTGGCTGAGTCATGGAATAAGAGTTTGACGAGAATTATCAAGAAATTGATGCAAGATAACAAAAATGTTTGGCACAAGAAGCTCATCCATGCACTATGGGCTGACAGGATCACTACTAAAAGTTCTATTGTCACTTCACCCTTCCATATTGTGTATGGCACAGAAGTCGTTTTTCCTACTTCATTAGGATTACCAATGATGAGGTTAATACATGAGCAAGATGTTGAACCAGATTCCTCTCAAAGGAGGAAAAATGAACTAATAAATGTCCAACAAACAAGAGATAAATCCTTCAACAACTCTCAACTACACCAAGACAGGATTAAAAAGGATTTTAACAAGCATACTAAGGAAGATGATTTAAAAGTTGGGGATTTGGTGTTGAGATGGGATTCCAGGAATGAATATAGAGGAAATCATGGGAAATTTGACCATCTATGGCTGGGACCTTTCAAAATTGTGGCATACCATGGAAATAATTCATGTCTGCTACAGGAACATAATGGAGATCTTGTTGGTGGAGGACCTGTGAATGACAGGTTTCTCAAGCATTATCTTGCTTAAAGGAATTTTCACCCTTTCCATTCATTGTACATAACCATTTTTGTTTTTTAGTTGAAGCAATTGGAATCAAATCAGCAGAAATTGAAGCCCGAAGATAAGGCCCTAAGTTATGCTGAGTATAATTTGAGTTATGTGAACGAAGTTTTGTAAATAAGATTTTGATCGATTTAGTTGCATGAGTGGAATAAAGCCTAGTGGACAAGAACTTGGTATGTCATTCTTTGCTACCTCACTGGGAGGATAGCATCCTCAGTTGGAGCCCATGTTAGTCACCATTAATTTGTTTTTTGTGAAATCTAGATTTCAGGATCTAGCAAGGTGCTAAATCGGTTTGGAAGCCTGACAAACTAGAGAAGGGGATAAATATGGAAGGAAACAACTAAATCTGGAGGGAGCACTAAGAGGATGGGACCCGATACAGCACAGATCTCGAAATCGCAAGATTGACGGTCGAGGATAATTTCGGGGGGAGATATTGTGCAGAGGATAATTTTCGAAAGAGGGCCGAAATCTAAACCGTGGTTTTGGTTCAGGGAGACGTGGCAACACTAGGTACATTTCAGGGTGAAAAGTGGGTTTCCCCAAACCATTTCTTCATGCCCCTGAAATTTGGAAAGTATAAAAGGGAGCATAGAGAAATTGAATCAAGAAATGCAAGAAAAGGATGAAATAATGGCTCAATTTAAAAAGGAGAATGGAGCCTTGCAGGAAAGGATAGATAAGTTGAAGATGATATTAAAAGGAAAAGGCCTGTTGCAGGGGGCCAAACATATCATCTAGGACTCTATAACTGATGAATTTGCCAAGTTCAGAGTGTATTTAAATTTCATAAATGATAAATACAACATGTCCATCACAACCAAAAGCATGTGCATTGTTGTAAATGAAACTTTAGCAAAGAATCCATCAGAATGGGCAAAAAATTCCATAAATCTACTCAACTCCATTCCTACTGCAGAACTTCATACTATTGAAGTTAAAGACAGAACTACATTGATCATCTGGGCCAGGAGGGTTATTTCTAAACATAACATGTTGAAATCAGTTCAAACCAAGGCAACACAGATGGAGAAAAGTGTGCACGAGTTTAAGGATTTGTTTGAAGAGTTGTTTATCAAAGGCCTCCCACCATTTTGGGATGGCAAGGAAAAAATGTATGATCAGGAAGAATACAATTCTCTCCTCACTCAGTGCAGAATGGATCACTCCAAGTTTGAAACCCTGTAAGAAAATATGAAAGGAGCCACATTAGTTGAGCATATGATTATAGAATTTGAGATTATGAATCTATTCAAGCAGTCAAAATTGGACTCCCAGTCATGACATACGCTTCCTGCATTGACCTGGAGATCCTGATCAAGGAAATGATAGACTATGATATCCCTTCATACTTGCAATGGAAATAGATAGTACGGATGGGTAAGACAAAGTGCAGTTTTCTAGGGTCCAATAGATGATGTCCAGGTGTCACTGAAGATGGCAGATCAAGTGAAAGACCAGAACAAAACAAGTGGAAAAAGACAGGACTGAAGCTTCAGAGGAGTCAAAATCCAGATCATGAAACGTTTTCTTGCTAATTATTGTAATTGGTTTCAAACCAAAACTGTCATTTGTAATTATTGCAATCTTTTTCATAAACTGAAACATTTCATTTCAATCATTTTAATCGATTTCAAAACCAAAGGAACTCACATTGTATAAATATTAGGAGTTCCAAATGTATTAGAGGTTGGAAGAAGTGCAAGGGCATGAATTTTATCTATTTGAAACTTGAATGTAATTTTCTAAAGCTGAATTGAATACACATGCAGAAGTCTTGAAGTTTTCATGAAAATATTCTAATGGTGGTGATCTTAGTTTTGTCTCCTCTCTTTGTATGCATTTCATGTATTTCGGATTTCATTTTCATTGTCTTCTATTTAAATTGGATAGTCAAAGGCATAGAATTCATCTCGTGATGCTCTCGGCTGAAGCAATTTAAACTGTGTTAAGTTCTTCCTAACTAATTCAGAATTCATTTATTTAATGCTCTGAAGCAGTTATATTTTTTATTTTCTTCTTACACTCTGCAAATTTATAAATTATAACTCAGATTTATCGCCTCATTTAGCCTTTATCCTATCGAGAGTTCTACCAACCAGTCATTGATTCCATTCATTTTCATAAGTTTGACTCCATAGCCCTAAGTGTCCCTCCTCTCCCTTGCCATCAAAATTAAAAAAAAAAAACAACAAAACCTAGCCATTTATTGTCAAAGAAATACCAAGTGACAGGAGAGAGTCCTCTCTGAGATGAGCAGGTTAGTACCTAGCTCTAAAGTTGGTTTGTAGGTTACCTATGTCGTTTTTTTTATCAGTCGAACAAATTTACAGAGTGCTAACAGTTGTTTAGACAACAAATCCTTTCTCTTGCAAATACCCTTTAAAATAATGAAATATTTTAAACATATGTAAGTACATACCTCTGACAGTATCAACAGGTAGTGGCACCATCCAACAAAAATGACAATAAATAACAAACCTTTAAAACTTCAAAGGTTCT
>SNQJ01S0065897.1:50805-75736 GCA_010110895.2 Picea sitchensis | reverse complement strand
TGCAGGAGGAACTTTTCAAAGGGCTATGGATATATATTTTGATGATGAGAAAGATAAATTTATTGTTATTTACTTAGATGATATCACTGTATATTTAGTTTCTGATGAAGAACACCTTAAACATCTAAGAAGGGATTTTCAAAAATGTATTAATTTTGGCATTTCATTGAACCCCAAAAATTCTAATTTTGGCATGGAAGAGGGGAAGCTTCTTGGTCACATTATTTCAAAGGAGGGAATAAAGATAGATCCTAGTGGAGTTGAGGGAATCCTAAAAATTGACACACCCAGAAGCAAGAAAGAAGTGCAATCTTTCCTGGGCAAAGTAAATTTTCTGAGAAGATTCATCCCTAACCTAGTTGAAATCATAAATCTTGTCACTAACATGCTCAAGAAAGAAAGTGAGATAAAGTGGACCCCTAAATCTAGAAAATCCTTTGAAGATATTAAATTAGCATTAACTAAGGCCCCAGTGTTGGCCAGTCCCAATTTTGAAAAAGACTTTATATTGTTTTCTTTTGCCTCAGAGCACACCATTGTTGGTGTTTTATTACAAAAGGATGAACATAATTTTGAGAGCCCTATAGAATACTATAGCAGGACATTGAGGGATTCCCCATTGAAGTACGATATCATGGAAAATCAAGCATATGCATTGGTCAAGGCCCTAAAGGAGTTTAGAGTGTATATATTGCATTCTCATACCATTTCTTATGTACCCAACAGTTCTGTGAAGGAAATTTTAACTCAGCCCGATCCTGAGGGAAAAAGGGGAAAGTGGATAACTATGTTTTTGGAGTATGACCTTGATATCAAACCTACCAAGTTGATCAAGGGGTAGGGACTTGCAAAGTTGATGGCACAGACAAATTGTGAGCTCTTGGGAATTAATTCCATTGTTGATTTGTCAACAGATTCAGAAGAAGAAAAGGTCCCTCAAGTATCCCAAAAATTCCTTCACTCCCCATGGTATGCTAACATTATTTATGTGTTGAGAAATTTGCAGGATCCTCCTGAATTAAGCAAAACCAAGGCCAGGTTTTTGAAACTAAAAGCAATAAAGTTTTGTATTTTAAATCAATATTTGTATTTGAAGGATCCATGAGGAATCTTGTTGAGTTGTTTGTTGGAAGGAGAAGTGGAAAACACCATCAGAGAGTTTCATAAAGGTGATTTTGGAGGGAACCATTATTGGAAAAATATCGTGAAAAATATATTGAGGGCATGCTTCTATTGGCCTAGCTTTTGTTCTGATGTTTACAAAGAAGTTTTAAGCTATCATGAATGCCAATTTTTTTATGGGAAGAGAAAACTGCAGCCTTTTCCCTTGAATCCTATCTCTGTTGAAGCACAGTTTAGACAATGGGGCCTTGATTTCATAGGAGAAATTCATCCACAGTCCTCAGCTCAACACAAGTGGATACTGACAACCATGGATTACTTCACCAAGTGGATTGAAGAAGTTCCCTCCAGGCAAGCCACATATACTGTTATCATTCAGTTTTTGGAGAACAATATTTTTTCTAGGTTTGGTTGTCCAACCAAAATCATTACAGACAATGCAACAACATTTAAGTCCAAAAATATGGAAAAAATTTGCAATGATTACAATATAACTCTTAGCCATTCCACAACTTATTACCCTCAAGGTAATGGGTTGGATGAGTCATCCAATAAGAGTTTGACCATAATTATCAAGAAATTGTTGCAAGATAACAAAAAGGATTGGCACAAGAAGCTCATCCATGCACTATGGGCTGACAGGATCACTACTAAAAGGTCTATTGCCACTTCACCCTTTCAGATTGTGTATCGAACAGAAGCAATTTTTCCTACTTCATTAGGATTACCAATGATGAGGTTGCTACATGAGCAATATGTTGAACCAGATGCCACTCAAAGGAGGACAAATGAACTGATCAATGTCCAACAAACAAGAGAGAAAGCCTTCAAAAACTCTCAACTACACCAAGACAGGATTAAAAACGATTTTGACAGGCATACTAAGGAATATGATTTAAAAGTTGGGGATTTGGTATTGACATGGGATGCTAGGAATGAAGATAGAGGAAAGCATGGGAAATTTGACTCTATAGCTACTGAAGTTGCCAAGTACAGAGTGTATTTAAATTTCATAAATGATAAAGACAACATGTCCATCACAGCCAGAAGCAGGTGCACTGTTGTAATTGAAACATTAGCAAAGAAGCCATCAAAATGGGCACAAAATGCCATAAATATACTCAACTCCATTCCTACTACATAACTTCCAACTATTGGAGTTAAAGACAGAACTACATTTATCATCTGGTTCAGGAGGGTTATTTCTAAACATAACCTATTGAAATCAGTTCAAACCAAGGAAACACAAATGGAGAAAAGTGTGCAAGAGTTTAAGGATTTGTTTGAGGAGTTGTTTATCAAAGACCTCCCACCATTTTGGGATGGCAAGGGAAAATTGTATGATCGGAAAGAATACAATTATGTCCTCACTCAGTGCAAAATGGATCACTCCAATTTTGAAACCATGGAATAAAATATGAAAGGAGCCACATTAGTTGATCATATGATTACAGACTTTGAGATTCTTAATCTATTCAAAGCAGTCAAAATTGGACTCCCAGTCATGAAATACGCTTCATGCATTGACTTAGAGATCTTGATCAAGGAAATGATAGACTATGATATCCCTTCTGACTTGCAAGGCATGGACTTGCAAAGCTAATGGCATAGACAAATTGTGAGCTCTTGGGAATTAATTTCATTGTTGAATTGTCAACAGATTCAAAAGAATAAAAGGTCCCTCAGGTATCCCAAAAATTCCTTGACTCCCCATAGTATGCTGACATTATTTATGTGTTGAGAAATTTCTAGGCTCCTCCTGAATTAAGAAAAACCAAGGCCAGGTTTTTGAAGCTAAAAGCAGCAAAGTTTTGTATTTTAAATCAATCTTTGTATTGGAAGGATCTAGGAGGAATCTTGTTGAGTTGTTTGTTGGAAGGAGAAGTGGTAAAAACCATCAGAGAGTTTCATAAATGTGATTGTGGAGGGCACCATTATTGGAAAAATAATGTGCACAAGATATTGAGGACATGCTTCTATTGGCCTAGCATTTTTTCTGATGTTTACAAAGAAGTTTCAAGTTGTCATGAATGCTAGTTTTTTTATGGGAAGAGAAAACTGCAGCCTTTTCCCTTGAAGCCTATCTCTGTTGAAGCACATTTTAGACAATGGGGCCTTGATTTCATAGGATAAATTCATCCACAGTCCTCATCTCAGCACAAGTGGATACTGACAACCACAAATTACTTCACCAAGTGGATTGAAGCAGTTCCCACCAGGCAAGCCACATATACTGTTATCATTCAGTTTTTGGAGAACAATATTTTTTCTAGGTTTGGTTGTCCAATCAAAATCATTATAGACAATGCAGCAGCATTTAATTCCAAAAAGACGGAAAAAAAATTCAATGATTACATTATAACTCTTGGCCATTCCACATCTTATTACACTCAAGGTAATGGGTTGGTTGAGTCATGGAATAAGAGTTTGACCGGAATTATCAAGAAACTAATGCAAGATAACAAAAATGTTTGGCACAAGAAGCTCATCCATGCACTATGGGCTGACAGGATCACTACTAAAAGGTCTATTGCCACTTCACCCTTCAATATTGTGTATGGCACAGAAGCTATTTTTCCTACTTCATTGGGATTACCAATGATGAGGTTGCTACATGAGAAATATGTTGAACCAGATTCCTCTCAAAGGAGGAAAAATGAACTAATAAATGTCCAACAAACAAGAGATAAATCCTTCAACAACTCTCAACTACACCAAGACGGGATTAAAAAGGATTTTAACAAGCATACTAAGGAAGATGATTTAAAAGTTTGGGATTTGGTGTTGAGATGGGATGCCAGGAATGAATATAGAGGAAAGCATGGGAAATTTGACCATCTATGGCTGGGACCTTTCAAAATTGTGGCATACCAGGGAAATAATTCCTGTCTGCTACAAGAACATAATGGAGATCTTGTTGGTGGAGGACCTGTGAATGACAGGTTTCTCAAGCATTATCTTGCTTAAAGGAATTTTCACCCTTTCCATTCATTGTACATAACCATTTTTTTTTTCAGTTGAAGCAATTGGAATCAAATCAGCAGAAATTGAAGCCCGAAGATAAGGCCCTAAGTTATGCTGAGTATAATTTGAGTTATGTGAACGAAGTTTTGTAAATAAGATTTTGATCGATTTAGTTGCATGAGTGGAATAAAGCCTAGTGGACAAGAACTTGGTATGCCATTCTTTGCTACCTCACTGGGAGGATAGCATCCTCAGTTGGAGCCCATGTTAGTCACCATTAATTTGTTTTTTGTGAAATCTAGATTTCAGGATCTAGCAAGGTGCTAAACCGGTTTGGAAGCCTAACAAACTAGAGAAGGGGATAAATATGGAAGGAAATAGCTAAAGCTGGAGGGATAACTAAGAGGATGGGACCTGATACAACACGGATCACGAAATCGCAAGATTGACGGTCGAGGATAATTTCGGGGGGAGATACTGTGCAAAGGATAATTTTCGAAAGAGGGCCGAAATCTAAACCGTGGTTTTGGTTCGGGGAGACGTGGAACCACTAGGTACATTTCAAGGTAAAAAGTGGGTTTCCCCAAACCATTTCTTCATGCCCCCAAAATTTGGAAAGTATAAAAGGGAGCATAGAAAAATTGAATCAAGAAATGCAAGAAAAGGATGAAATAATGGCTCAATTTAAAAAGGAGAATGGAGCCTTGCAGGAAAGGATAGATAAGTTGAAGATGATATTGAAAGGAAAAGGCTTGTTGCAGGGGGGCAAACATATCATCTAAGACTCTATAACTGCTGAATTTGCCAAGTTCAGAGTGTATTTAAATTTCATAAATGATAAATACAACATGTCCATCACAACTAGAAGCATGTGCACTGTTGTAAATGAAACTTTAGCAAAGAAGCCATCAGAATGGGCACAAAATTCCATAAATCTACTCAAGTCCATTCCTACTGCAGAACTTCATACTATTGAAGTTAAAGAGAGAACTACATTGATCATCTGGGCCAGGAGGGTTATTTCTAAACATAACATGTTGAAATCAGTTCAAACCAAGGAAACACAGATGGAGAAAAGTGTGCAAGAGTTTAAGGATTTGTTTGAAGAGTTGTTTATCAAAGGCCTCCCACCATTTTGGGATGGCAAGGGAAAAATGTATGATCAGGAAGAATACAATTCTCTCCTCACTTAGTGTAGAATGGATCACTCCAAGTTTGAAACCCTGTAAGAAAATATGAAAGGAGCCACATTAGTTGAGCATATCATTACAGACTTTGAGATTATGAATCTGTTCAAGCAGTCAAAATTGGACTCCCAGTCATGACATACGCTTCCTGCATTGACCTGGAGATCCTGATCAAGGAAATGATAGACTATGATATCCCTTTGTACTTGCAATGGAAAGAGATAGTACGGATGGGTAAGACAAAGTGAAATTTTCCAGGGTCCAATAAATGATGTCTAGGTGTCACTGAAGATGGAAGATCAAGTGAAAGACCAGAACAAAACAAGTGGAAAAAGACGGGACTAAAGCATCAGAGGATTCAGAATCCAGATCATGAAACGTTTTCTTGCTAATTATTGTAATTGGTTTCAAACCAAAACTGTCATTTGTAATTATTGTAATCTTTTTCATAAACTGAAACATTTCATTTCAATCATTGTAATCGATTTCAAAACCGAAGGAACTCACATTGTATAAATATTAGGATTTCCAAATGTATTAGAGGTTGGAAGAAGTGAAAGGGCATGAATTTTATCTATTCGGAACTTGAATGTAATTTTCTAAAGCTGAATTGAATACACATGCAGAAGTCTTGAAGTTTTCATGAAAATATTCTAATGGTGGTGATCTTAGTTTTGTCTCCTCTCTTTGTATGCATTTCATGTATTTCTGATTTCATTTTCACTGTCTTCTATTTAAATTGGATAGTCAAAGGCATAGAATTCATCGCATGATGCTCTCGGCTGAAGCAATTTAAACTGTGTTAAGTTCTTCCTAACTAATTCAGAATTCATTTATTTAATGCTCTGAAGCAGTTATATTTTTTATTTTCTTCTTACACTCTGCAAATTTATAAATTATAACTCAAATTTATCACCTCATTTAGCCTTTATCCTATCGAGAGTTCTACCGACCAGTCATTGATTCCATTCATTTTCATAAGTTTGACTCCATAGCCCTAAGTGTCCCTCCTCTCCCTTGCCATCAAAATTATAAAAAAAAACAACAAAACCTAGCCATTGATTGTCAAAGAAATACCAAGTGACAGGAGAGAGTCCTCTCTGAGATGAGCAGGTTAGTACCCAGCTCTAAAGTTGGTTTGTAGGTTACCGATGTCGTTTGTTTTATCAGTTGAACAAATTTACAGAGTGCTAACAGTTGTTTAGACAACAAATCCTTTCTCTTGCAAATACCCTTTAAAATAATGAAATATTTTAAACATATGTAAGTACATACCTCTGACAGTATCAACAGGTAGTGGCACCATCCAACAAAAACGACAATAAATAACAAACCTTTAAAAATTCAAAGGTTATTCAACTTGTAACTTAAAGTTAGATGGATATTTGTTAGGGTAAGGCACACTAGGAAAATAAAAATCAGTCCCAACACTAAACAAAAAAATTCACTGCAACTGGTGTTGCAACTGGCATGAAGGAACTAGAACTACAACTACAATTGAAACTGATACTTAGGGTTTTATGAGGAGACCCTATTTTCTCAAACTTCAATTTTAAGAATTTTGATCCAGGGACTAGATGTGCCCTCCTAGGGCAAGTTCCTAGGCATGGTTAATTTCTCTAATGTCCTCCTCAAACAAGAAAAATGTCACACTTATAGTTTATGCAGAAACCCTAATTTTGTAGTAGCAACAATACTGAAAACTAGATTTTGGAGAGGGTGCACTGAAGCGAGTTTTTTGGAGCTTACTGTTTCAAAAAATTCCAAGTTTTACCCCTCGAAACTTGACCAACACAATTCTGGACTGGCACTGGTTTTGGTTATCTGGTTTTCTAGTACCAATAAAAACAAAACTGGGGTTTGACTTTCCAAAGAATCTGGCCACTAAAAAAGTTCGCTCAAGCTGCTAAAAGATGCTCTAGGGTATGGCACACTTCCCAAGATAGTTTTTGGTAAAAAATTCGTCTTCGGTAAAAATCCATAATTTTCTTGTATGACAATAGTGACGTCCAGATACTCAGTGAAAGATGCTCTATTCAGTCAAGCTCTGATACTATGTTAAGTTTTTATTGTTTTTATTAGTTTATTTCCAAATTATATGAGAATTCAATGCATTTCCAAAACAACAACATAAAGAGGATCATTGAAAGAAACACAATCACAAGGTACACAACATTTTATCCTGGGAAACCCTCATGGGGGACAAATCCCAGCAAAAACTTCCTCAATAATATATTGCCAAGACTAAGACCAAAACACCAAAGATATACCAAGATTGAGCATATGCCTCTCTTCTCCTTCCTCCTGCAACTGCAACTACCTTCTAGATATGTACACTATATGAGTGAGTGTGAGTGTGTTCAAATGAGGCACCATCCTCACATATAAATACTAGTTGAGGAGGTGCTAGGGTTATGTCTCTTCACTTGGTGGGGCTGACTTCTTCTAGAAGTGGTTAAAACCACTTTATAATTACTAGGGGTCGAATTTACAGGTACCACTATACAAATGCAGTTTGACCAATCCACAAAAAGGGATTTGATATTATACAAGACTCGACTTGATCAATCCACAAAACGGGATTTGATCTATAAAATAATAACTCAAATATAATTAGAATAATCTTCGAATTTACAATATTTCAACAAATCCATCATCCTTTGTAGTTCATCTTTTGTTACTGCCTTATTTTTTAAATCATCTATGTCCTTGCACATTTCTTCACCTTCATCAAGATTCCAAGTAGGATTATCTAGGGTATTAATTGGTGTAGAAGTTTCTTTTTTTGGTGGCATGTTGGCCAAGTATCACTGCAAGGTAGGAATTCCTAATTGGCTTAGGCAAAGGTCCTCACAAATAAGGGACTGTCACATGCTATATCTCTCTGATATATGTATGGGGTACAAAAATAGTACTTGGACCCAATATCTTAGAGAAATAACTAAGGAGGCTTGACCATGCCCTTAGTGTACTATCTGACTACCCAGGTACTAGAAAGTGATTTCCTCGAGTGTTTTTCTCGGTGTACTATAGAAACAAGATGACCAAATGGTTTAATATTAGTCTCAGGATTCTAGGGGGTCTCCCGATATACGCCAGGTATGTGGGATCTCAAATCCATAGTAGTTTTGTCTAATGTGCAATCATTCGAAAGGGTCCTTCCGATATACTCTAGGTACATAGAAGAACTACATTGTCCTCGGGTTGTAGCGCTAACAAGTAACAACAGCTCCTACGTTTAGAGACAACGGAATACGTATGTACCTAAAAACCCCTAATATTCTCCCAATTTTATGTGATACTCATTTTATCCCACTTTATTCAACTTTTTGAAACACCCCAATTGGATCTTCTAGTCAAATGATATGGAAATTTACGAAAAAACAAAAAATGCACATTTTAAAACCCTGATTTGGAGACTGTTTTGTTAGTCGACCTTTCTTTTGTTGTAGCTATTCAATTTCATCCCTTACGAGTCTAAAATTTTGGCCTGAGGTATTCTGATGTGTCTTCTTTCCAACCCCACATGTTAGACCAATATTGGATTCTCCAAGTGAATTTTATGATAACTTTCCCAAGATGTGTTGGTTTTTTCCCTTTCAGGAGAGAGGACTTGTACGAACTTACACATGTCACTGTATTCATTTAAGAACTTTAAATTTGTACCAGTAAAAATTTGGTTTGTACCTTAATCAATGGAACAGGTCTCACTCAATCTGGAGGACTTTATCTTTAGATATAATATTTTTCCCAAGAACCCCTGTTTTAGAATGAAATCTAGACCAACCAAAGACCCTAATTTCCTCAGTGAATAAATTTCATAGTATAGAGAATCAAGGGCTGAAATTTGTACACAATATACTTCCCTATTCCTCATTCGTACTTTAAAAAATTCAAAACCTAAAACCAAGCCGAACAAAATTGGGAGCAACAATTACAAGAAGACCTATTTCAGACTAGTTTCAGGACTAGTCAAAAACCCTAACTTGAACATAATGTATCTCTAAAAAATTAATGAAAAAAGATCTGAAATTTTTACCCAAGTTAGCTATATATGTCTCCTCTACACCATAGAAATTCCATATCCTGAAACCTTCCAAAAACAAAGTTGTAGTGAAAATTCCAAGAAGATTTGTTTTGAAGAAGCCCGTCTCGAGGATTCTCTAGCTCTGATACCAAATGTTAAGAACCAAATATCAAAATAGAATAAAAACCTCAGAATAAGTAATCAATGTCTTGAAAAAAAGAGAAATTCAAATAATAAGCCTATTTGAGGGTGAAACCTCCTTATACATCATATGAATTCACAAATACAAGATGATTCCAAATGAAAAGGTCTCCTTCATATATATAGGAGACTAGGAGGTACAATTACAACTAATGGATCCAAGCCGACATAAATAAAATAACAATACTAATGTAATATGTCCCAATTAAGGGGTATGCACCACCTTTTAGGGATTAACACATCTACTCCCAAATGAAGTGGCAACAATGCTCTCCCAATGTAGGGGCTCACATACTCTCCCAATAAGGGGCTCAACTCTCCCAATTAAGGGGATTACATAAAAACCACAAGCATGTGTGCTTGTTTCTCTCCTCAAAGAGCTCTCCAAAAAGAACTCCAAAATCCTTCTCTTCCATATGTCCCAATAAATGGGTTTAAATAATTTTTCCTAGCTCCATAATCCAAAAATACAAGATCCATAAATTTAGGATATATCACCTACCCAAGGACAAAAATGAGAAAGACCCTTAACTTCCTCCTTGAGACTAGGAATCCACTTGTAATAAAGTGAGGAAGAGTCCAAACCAACTCATGAGACACTTAACTTCCTCCTTAAGACTAGGAAACTGATTTTCTCTTAAAATTAGAAAACTAATTTATGAGTTGCATTCTCACATAAAACTAATTTCCCATGTTTACAAATAATACGTGAGATTTCCACTCACTCCAAGTATTCCTTTTTTCCCCTTAAAATTAGGGAACTAATTTGTGAGTTGGATTCTCACAACTAATTTCCTATTTTTACAATTAAATGAATAATTTGTGATATTTTCCAACTCACTTCAAGTATTAATGATTTATTACAATTAAATCATTCATGATTAATTAATTATGCTTTGCCACTTATCATTGATTAACATTTTAATGAATTTTTCTCTATGGTGTGCAAAGTTAAATGATTTTCTCCATGAAGTTAATTCTTTGTGTGGAGATCCTCCTATATCACACCTCCCCAAAAAAATCACTTTTGGTCCTCCAAAATTAGAGAGAAAACTTGAATGTCCACAACTATCTTGCAGGAAGAGTCTTACACTCCACGATGCACTTCCTATTGGTTGTGGAGCCTGATTATATTCTTGTTTCATAGGTCTTTGTTTTTAGTTGTGTGTATACCCCATGAAGACTGTACACCCCTCCATGTGGGTGGGGGTTGCAATGGGGGATTTCCCCCCTATGGGGTTTGAGGGGCTCATCCCCCCAGCTGGGGGGTCCGGGAGAAAGTGAGCCCCCGAAGGAAAATTTTCCTTGTAAATGTATATTATAATTTCATGGTAAATATGGATTGTTCATTATAAGGTTGTATATATGACATTAGAAGTTATGTTAGGGTTTTTTTCTCTAGAAGAAAACCCTATTTTATGAGGGAATTGTATTGTGTTTGTGTATCATTGCGAATATTGTATTCTGAGAAAGGAGATTGTGAGAGAAAGAAGAGGATGCTACAGGGGGTGTGTTGTAGGTTCTATCCCTTCATTTGTTGGATAATAAAAAGGAAGGACCTGATAATTTCTCTGGTGGATGTATCCCACACTGGGTGAACCAGATATATCTATGTCTCTATTGTATTGTATATCTTCTGTGTTTTTTTCCCCATTTGTCTTATTTTATTGCTCCGTGATCCATTTTTTCTAACACTTCCCCACTGCTCGATCTGCATAAAAAAATTCTCTGACAAACCGCACCCTTATTCTCCTTCACCTTTGTACTTCATAATGAGGATCTCGATGCCAACACTTGCATCAATGAAAATTATGTCGATGATTCTCTGATCTTCATAACAAATGTCTCTGAAATCTCACACCCTTCTTCTCCTTCACCTTTGTACTTCGGAATGAGGATATCGATGCCAACACTTGAATCAATGCAAATCGGTAGCTAACAAAAAATGATCACAACTTGAAATCAATACCATACTTTCCACGAGTTTATAAACACTCATGGACAATTTTACAATGATTTCCAAAACAGGCCTAGGAAAAACAATGCCTCTCACTCAACAGTGGCTACAAGACCCATTACAATGTTGTCAAACAGGCCTAGGAAAAACAATTCCTTTTCACTCAATAGTGGTTGTAAGACCCATTAAAATGTTCCAATAAGGATTATAAGGTTTTAGGAATAAAAAAAAATGCCTCCCACTCTCATCATCAATTTCAACTGTGGCTAATTACAACCTTTTACATCATTAACATTAAGGCGAATACCCCCAAATGTGCACTAGAGGGAAACTTTATAGTTTTTAATCCCCCCATTACAAACATGTGAAACATAATAAACAAGGAAATTTCCATCATCATTACACTCGTTTCACAATTATGAGATTTTTTATTGTAAGCATGACTACTTTCGGTCGAAGTGTTTAAATGGCCTTTTATCACACTGTCTTGGTTTGCATGTAAGGACCTGTTATCCCCATTTTATGGATAACTAAGGAGATGATTTCTCTAGGCCCTCAGGTTTCATATATGGAGTGTTGAGAGACTACATGACCAACAATACCCTTTTGACAAATGGAAAACTCACTCACCACCACAATGTCAAGAATTTGTCTTAGGTTGATGGACAATTGGTTTGGATTGTTGGTTTTCATTGATGTCAACCCCTGGAGAGTGATGATTTTTTGTTTTCATTGATGTCAACCCTTGGAGAGTGATATTATAGATTGATATCAACCCTTAGATATTGGTATCAACCCTTGGAATAAGTCTGATAGTGAATTCTGATAGCACAAAGGAATGGGTAAGGGACTCGAGTTTGTTTGAGGTATAAGGACATGAAGATCAGTGAATTTATAGGTAATACTATTCTAGATGGATAGTACATGTCATGTCATTTCTGGTGATATGTGGAACTCCACATAACTCCTCGCGGTTAAAGATTTATGGCCACACGAAGTTGGAAAACCCTCATGAATTATCTAGAAGATATTAGAAGGTCAAAGAAGTCAAATTATTCTAGAAGCTCCTAGAAGAAGTTGACTAGTCAAAGTGGTTAGTCATGGGTTAAATTGGTTGCAACAAGAAAACAATTAAAAATAAATTAGTTGCAACTATAAATGGAGAGTTTACTATTTGTGGATAAAGTGATTAAGTGGACAAAGTGGTTAAGTGGATAAAGTGGCTAAGTGGACAAAGTTGGTTAAGTGTACAAAGTGGATAAGTGGAAAAAGTGGTTAAGTGAACAAAGTGGTTAAGTGGACAAAGTTGGTTAAGTGGACAAAGTGGCTAAGTGGACAAAGTGGTTAAGTGGATACTTCTAGAGGAAGTTACTTGGAGAGTATAAATAAGAGAGAAAGGGCCTCCCATTAGTATCCATTGAGCATATTGAATATCTACAAGTGACTACGGTAACCAAAGGAGATATAAGGTGAATTTAAAAGGGAAGGTGAAGTAAATAAGGCCGAAATTCAAGGGAGGATAAAGTCTTTTGTTGATGCTTTCTAAGGTATGTTATTTACAAGTCATCTTACCATTTCCGCAATAAATTGTTTTCTAGAATGATTCAGATAGTGAAATATGGATTTTGTTGAGAAAGAATATCCAAGTAACTGTGATAAAAACTTCATCTTGTGGGTCATTTTATTTTGGGAGTTACACTCTGTGGAAAATAGGGTTTGTGGCTAGTCTTGAAACTTATCTAAAACAGGTGTTTCAGTTAAAAACGTCATAACTTCTTCATAACATATACAAATTTGGTAATACCAAATGTATTGGTTAGAGTAAAGTCTTTAGTATTTTTTGTACCACTTTTAGATCCATACAACAAATATTCCATGTGGGGCATTCTCTACAATTTCGATCTCTAGAATAAGTCATAATTTAGCAAGGTATACCATTTTTTCTATAACTCCTTTTCTAGGAGGTTCCAAGTAGTGAAAACTAGAGGAATTGCAAACAAGACACTGAAGAACATTGTGTACTATTTTAAGATCTGTATTCATTATAGGTACATAGTTATGATTATTTCAAGTTAGGGTTGTTGACTAATACAAAATTAGTCATGTGAGACTAAAGTAAAGTTTGATGAAAATGATAGTCTCTTGTTGTTAAAGTTAAGGAAGGTTTGTAGGTATGTGATCATATACACCAGGTCTGTTACAAAGTTACAAATTAGATTTGGATGATGAAATTGATGAGGGATTTTTGTTGAGGTATGTTGTTGAAGTTATTGGTACATAAAGAGGTTGTATAACAGTGAGATTCTAGCACATGGTTTGAGGTACATACTTCTAGTAGAGTGTTTGAGGTATATGTGATCAGATAAGATTGGTTGATGAGTATACAATGACATATTTGATAGAATAGATTCTGGCTGTGACATATTCAGCTTCTACATTTGGTACTTATATTTCAAGGCAGTTGGACGGGGCAAGGATATGTGGTTGTAGCCACCTTCCGTTTGTAGCCAGAGAACATAGGGGGTTGTAGCCAGAGAATTGGGGAGTTGGAGCTTCACTCAGATTGTAGCCTGAAAATAGGGGGTCAGAGCCTCCTTCCAGTTGCAGTTGGAAAACAAAGGAAGTTGTTGCTTCCAATGAATGTAATTCTTAAAGAGAAATAAGAAAAAACATTATGTGATTTTCTCCCGCATTGGGTTTCCACGTAAAAAATATTGGTGTATTATGTATGTGTATGATTGTTCATTTCTTCATTGTTTATTTATTCTACAATTATTGGATGATAATTCTATATTTATCATAAAGATAAATAACACTTGCATATTGTGGTTAAAAGGATCAAAAATATCTATTACTGATTCACCCCCCCTCTCAGTAATCCAACAATTGGTATCATAGCAGGTTCCTTCAAAAATTAGTTTAACCACTAAAAGGTAGATCATGGAGATTAATAATATGTATAAAAATGGAATACCACAGTTTGATGGGAAAAAGTATGCATTCTGGAGAACAAGGATGAAAACATATGTGCATGCACATGGATTTGAAGTTTGGAAATTAGTTGTAGATGGATACAAAGAACCGACAGATTTTCCAACACGTGACAATGGAAAGAAACTCAATCTAAATAATTCCAAAACCACAAATTCACTTATGAATGGTCTTTGTGATTTAGTATATAACAAAGTTATACATTGTAAATCTGCTAAAGCGATTTGGGACAAACTTCAAAATATTTATAAAGGAGATTCAAAAGTCAAAGTAGCAAAGCTTCAAACTTACAGGACAATTTGAACAACTAAATATGAAGGAAGATGAGAATATTATATCTTACTTCTTACGAGTTGATGAAACAGTGAATGCAATAATAGGATTGGGAGAAGAGATTGAAGAATCTTTAATTTTTCAAAAGGTACTAAGATCTCTTCCTATGATATTTGATCATAAGATATCAACACTAGAAGAAAGAACAGATCCAGAAGCATGGATGAACTACATGGAATCTTCACATCCTATGAAATGAGAACTGAACATGAAAATCTAGGTATAAAAGAAGCAACATTCAAAACATCCAAAAGGTCAAAGAAAAAGGGCAAGAAAAAAGAAAAAGAATATAGAAGCAACAGTGACATCTCGGAAGACGATGAATAAGTGGCCAACTTTGTCAGAAGATTGAAAAAGGGAACCCGCAGAAGATATAAAGGTAAGCTTCCATTGATTTGTTTTAATTGTGATGGTATTGATCATTTTTATAACAAATCTCCTCATAAGAAAAAATAAAATGATGAATATTATTCAAATAGAAAACAAACATATAAAGGAAAAAGAACCAAAAAGAAAGTCTTCAAGCAAAGTTTTTGCACCAAAGAAGACAACACCTCATAAGATGAAGATGAATTCAGTGAAAGTGAGATGGAAAGAGTTCTATTCATGGAAATAGAAGATTCTGATAAAGAAGACACTGAAGAAGAATATGAAGAGGCAAAAGTTGACAACTGAGCAGAATTGTTGAGTGTTATAGAAGTTATAAAAAGAGAAAAGAAGAAAAACAAGAAGCTCTAAGAAGAACTAAACAAGAAAGAAGACATTCAATAACTAGAGAAGATCATCATGGAATTGAAGGTTCAAGTAGAACAAGATAAAAGAATTGAAGAAGCACTCAAAGAACAGTTAGAATAAAGAGGCAGGATCATTGGAAATTTGGAAGCATAGATTGTCACATTGAGAAAGGATATTCAAAAGAAAAATATGTAGAACAAATCAAAAGTTTTGGATGAAATTATCAGTAGTCAAAGGCCTAACCATGACAAGTCTGGACTTGGATAAAATCAGATAGAAAAGGGATAAAGCTCCAAAATGATAGATCAAGAAAGATATCCAAAAAGATATGCAGAAACAGTCAGAGGGGATAGGAATTTCTACAAGGAAGATCACATGGACACTCCTTCACCGAGAAGATTTAGATTTCATAATCAACAACAGTCAGAAACAAATAGGCCTCGGGAAGAAGAAGGATTCATAAGATTAACTCCTTTTAGAATATATTCAACTCCGAGGTATCAAACTATCTTTTTTGGTTTATGTTATGCATGCAATAATTTTGGACATAAAATTGTAAATTGCAGAGATAATAGCAGGAACATAAACAACTTTGAAATTCATACACAAAATGATTATCCAAGAAGACCTAGTGAAACACGGAGAAGAAGCTACAACATGTTTGAATCATTGAGCACTCAAGTGGAATGCTACAAGTGTAAACAATTTGGACACATGGCCAAATATTGTAGAATGAAAGTCCCTCCTATAGAATCCCAACAAAATAACAACAGTCACAGACATAAACCTTGGAAGAGAACATGGATAAGAAAGTAGAATCAGTATAGAAATGAAGAATGCACGTTCACTCTACAAGATAAGAGTAAGAAACGTGGTTGGTATGTTGATAGTGTTTGTTCAAAACACATGATAGGTGATGAAGACAAGTTTCTTACATTAAGAAAGGAAAGAGATGGATCAGTGTCTTTTGGAAATGATGAATCAACTAGAATCATTGGAAAAGGAACAGTCAGAATTGGAAACAAGAATACCAAGGCAGAAAATGTTCTACTAGTGGAAGATATGAAACATAATCTTCTAAGTGTAATTCAAATGTGTGACCAAGGTCATAAGATTACATTCGATTCATAGAAGTGTGAGATAAGAAAAGAAGGTTCAGGAAAATTGATTGCAACAATTGCAAGAACTTCAAGCAACATATATGTATTAAGTGAAATTGGAAATTAAAAGTGTTGTCTAGGAAAGGAAGATGAAGCTTGGCTATGGCACAAAATAATGGGTCACATAAACTTCGATAACCTCGTTAAATTCAACAAAAAAGAAGTAGTCAGAGAAATTCCCTAGATCACGAAACTAACCAACACATTATGCAAGTATTGTCAACGAGGAAAGAAAACAAATACCAAGTTCAAATCAAAGCAATACTCAACAACAAGACCACTCGAAATTGTGCATACTGATCTAGTTGGACCAACTAGAAAAAAGGGTTTAAAAGGTGAGAAATACTTTATGTTATTAGTTGATGATTATACAAGAATGATTGCAGTTTGTTTTCTCAGGAATAAGTCAGAAGCATTTGAAAACTTCAAGTTTCAAAAGGAAATGGTTGAAAATGAAATGGATTCAAAAATCAAATGTTTGAGATCTGACAATGGAGGAGAGTTTACTTCAAAGGAATTTATGGATTTCTACAGCAAGCATGGAATAAAAAGGAAATTCTTCGTGGCTAGAACACCTCAATAGAATGGATTTGTTGAAAGAAAGAACATGACAATACAAGAAATGGCTTGAAAAATGTTAATGGATTATAAATTGACAGATGTTTTTTGGACACAGAAAATGTATGCAACAACTCACATTCAAAATAGAGTAATGCTCAAAAACAATAGTGACAAAAATCCCTACGATCTATGGAAAGGAAGACCAACAAATGTGAAGCACTTCAGAGTGTTTGGAAGCAGATGCTACATCAAAAGATAAGATGGTAGAATGGGAAAGGTTTACTATCATGTGGACAAAGGCATACTTTTTGGTTACTCAAGTACAAGGAAAGCATACAAGTGTTACAATCTGAGGTTGAACAAAGTTGTGGAAATCATCAATGTAACCGTTGATGAAACAAGTGGATGAAAATTAAAGGAATAAGAAAATGAATCAATGGAACAAATTTACGAAGAAGAATCAAATGATGAAGAATAAGTAGAAGGGGAATATGAAGAAGATCAGACAAAAGTAGAAGAGAAAGTTCAACAAGTGCCTCCAAAGACACCTAGCAAATGAGTACAGAAGAATCATCCTTCATATAAGATTATCGAAAACAAGGATGCAAGAGTTGAGACTAGAAGAAGAATTTGTTCACCAGAACAATTGCACCTAGCACTCTTATCTACGATTGAACCAAATATTTTTGAAGAGGCCAACAAGGATGAATTCTGGAAAAAGGCCATGAATGAAGAATTGGATCAAATAAAGAAGAATGACAGTTGGGAATTGGTTCCAAGACCAAGTTACAAGAATGTGATTGGCACAAATTGGGTTTTCATAAATAAATTGAATGAATATGGACATGTTACAAGGAACAAAGCTAGATTGGTATGTAAAGTATACACCCGGGTTGAAGGGATCGACTTTGAAGAGACGTTTTCCCCAGTTTCCAGAATGGAAGAAATCCAATTGGTCTTAGATTATGCATGCTCCAAGAATATTAAAGTGTATTAGATGGATGTGAAATTGACCTTTCTGAATGAGGAACTTGAAGAAGAAGTATACGTTGAACAACCAGAAGGATTTTAGCTACTAGAGGACACAAATTATGTGTGTAGGTTGAAGAAGGCCTTGTATGGTTTAAAACATGATCCTAGAGCATGGTAATCTAGACTGGATAAATATCTACAACATGCAAGATTCAGAAAAGGAAGTGTAGACAACAACCTCTACATCAAGGTAACTCAAGATAGTATTTTATTAATTGAAGTTTATGTTGATGATATTATTTCTGGAAGTGATGATGACAGATTAAGCCAGAATTTGCAAAGGATATGTAGAATGAATTTGAAATGTCATTACTTGGAGAACTATCCTTATTTCTGGGTCTTCAAATATGTCAAAGAAACCAAGGAATTTTTATTTCTCAAACTAAGTATATCATAGAAATGCTAAAGAGGTTTGGAATGGAAGATTGCAAACTAGTTAACACTCCCATGCAAACCAGTTGCAAGTTGAGCAAAGATGATGATTCAAAGTCTACAAACCAGAGGTAGTACAAGTAAATGATTGGAAACTTACTATATGTGACAACATCCAGACCAGATGTAATGCAGACAATTGGACATGTGGCACAATTTCAAGCAGCAACAAAGGAATCACATGTCTTAGCAGTGAAGAGAATTTTCAGATATCTCAAGGGCACATAAGAGTTTGGATTATGGTATCCAAAAGGAAAGGATCTATCACTTATTGCCTACACAGATGTAGATTGGGTAGGTTTCATTGATGACCGATGATGCACCAATGGAGCATTGTTATACTTGGGTGAGTGTTTGGTATCTTGGCTAAGAAAGAAACAATCATTAGTATCATTATCTACAGCCGAAGCAGAGTATATTGTAGCAGTATCATGTTGTACACATGTTCTATGGATGAAACAAACTCTGACAGATATACAAGTTGAGTATGATGAGCCCATTCCAATCTATTGTGATAATACAAGCGTCGTCAATATCTCAAAGAACCCAGTGATGCACTCCAAGACAAAGAACATTCCAATCAAGTATCAATTTCTACTGGAACAAGTTGCAGAGAAGAAAATCAGAGTTGAATATGTGGGAACAAAAGAACAAGTGGCATATATCCTTACAAAACCACTTCCAGGGGAATCCTTTGAGTATATTCACCAGAGACTCGGAGTAATTTCTACTCCAAAATGAATTATTTTGAA
Source organism: Picea sitchensis (assembly GCA_010110895.2). NCBI lineage: Eukaryota > Viridiplantae > Streptophyta > Pinopsida > Pinales > Pinaceae > Picea > Picea sitchensis. Next base: position 56,282 of record SNQJ01S0065897.1, on the reverse strand, counting down.
TTCTTATCTTATATGTCTTATATTTACACGCGGAAGCACCATAAAGAGGACAGTTTAGGTTGGGGGAGCAATTTCAGGAAGATTTCAGTTAGGGGGAGTAGCTCCAAGGACAATTTAGTTAGGGGGAGTAGCCCCAGATGGAAAGTTTCCTTTTCCATTGATGTCAAAGGGGGAGAGATTTATCATATGCATGATAGAGAGTTAGATGCTTTGAGAGAGAACCCAGAGGCATGTTTCCATGGGGAGTGATTGTCACAAGGGAAGAATGAGCGATATGACTTCAGTTTTGCATTAGAGTGATACCCTTTGTCAAAAGGGGGAGATATTATTCATATGAAGGGAGAGAGAGTAATCAGAGGCTTAGAAACACAGAGAAATATCAAAGGCATGTAGATAGAGGGAGAAGCCCCAAGGAGAGTTTAGTCAGGGGGAGCAGCCCCAAAGGGAGATACCCTTTTCCATTGATTTAAAAGGGGGGGAGATAGAAACATTGATGAGGAGTATAATCATTAATGTTATCATGACTAAGTGTTATCATCAATGGTGGTGTTTCCATCAATTCCAATGGGGGAGATTGTATGGAAGTTGGCTTAGGTTGATGGACAATTGGTTTGGATTGTTGGTTGTCATTGATGTCAACCCCTAGAGAGTGATGATTTTTGGTTGTCATTGATGTCAACCCCTAGAGAGTGATGATTTTTGGTTTTCATTGATGTCAACCCTTGGAGAATGATATTGTATATTGTTATCAACCCTTAGAGATTGATATCAACCCTTGGAAGAAGTCTGGTAATGAATTTCGGTAGCACAAAGGCATAGGTAAGGGACCCGAGTCTATTTGATGTATAAGGGAATGAATATCAGTGAATTTATAGGTAATACTATTCTAGATGGATAATACATTTCATTCCATTTCTGGTGATATGTGGAACGCCAAATAACTCCTCACGGTTAGAGAGTTATGGCCACACAAAGTTGGAGAACCCTCATGAATTATATAGAAGATCCTAGAAGGTCAAAGAAGTAAAATTATTCTAGAAGCTCCTAGAAGAATTTGACCAGTCAAAGTGGTTAGTCATGGGTTAAATTGGTTGCAACAAGAAAACAATTAAAAATAAATTATTTGCAACTAGAATTGGAGAGTTTACTATTTGTGGATAAAGTGATTAAGTGGACAAAGTGGCTAAGTGGAAAAAGTGGTTAAGTGGACAAAGTAGCTAAGTGGACAAAGTTGGTTAAGTGGACAAAGTGATTAAGTGGATACTTCTAGAGGAAGCTACTTGGAGAGTATAAAAAAGAGAGAAAGGGTATTTCATTAGTATCCATTGAGCATATTGAATATCTACAAGTGAATGAGGTAACCAAGGGATATCTAAGGAGAATTTCAGAGGGAAGGTGAAGTAAAGACGACCGAAATTCAAGGGAGGATAAAGTCTTTTGATGATGTTTTCTAAGGTATGTTATTTACAGGTCATATCACCCTTTTCGCAATAACTGTTTTTCTAGAATGATTCAGATAGAGAAATCTAGAGGCTATTGAAAAAACATATCCAAGTAACTGTGATAAAAATTTCATCTTGTGGGTCATTTTAATTTGGGAGTTACACTCCATGGAAAATAGGGTTTGTGGCTAGTCCTGAAACTAGTCTAAAACAGATGTTTCAGGTAAAAACATCATAACTTCTTCATAATAGATCCAAATTTGGTAATACCAAATGTATTGGTTAGTGTACAGTCTGTAGTATTTTGTGTACCATTTTTAGATCCATACAGAAAATATTACGTGTGGGGCATGCTCTACAAGTTTTCCCTCTAGAATAAGCCATAATTCAGCAAGGTATCTCATTTTTTCTATAACTCATTTTATGGGAGGTTCCAAGAAGTGAAACCTAGAGGAATTGCAGAAAAGATACTGAAGAACATTGTGTACTATTTTCAGATCTTTATTCATTACAGGTACATAGTTATGATTATTGCAAGTTAGGGTTGTTGACTAATCCAAAATTAGTCATGTGTGACTAAAGTAAAGTTTGATGAACATGTTAGTCTCTTGTTGTTAAAGTTAATGAAGGTTTGCAAGTATGTGATCATATACACTAGGTTTGTTATAGAGTTACAAATTAGATTTGGATGATGAAATTGATGAGGGAATTTGATTGAGGTATGTTGCTGAATTTATTGGTACAAACATAGGTTGTATAAGAGTGAGATTCTAGCACATGGTTTGAGGTACATACTTGTGGTATAGTGTTTGAGGTATATGTGATCAGATCAGATTAGTTGATGAGTATACAGTGACAGATTTGATAAAACAAGTTATGATTGTGACATATTCAGTTTCTACATTTGGTACCTATACTTTAGGGCGGTTGGACGGGGAAAGGATAGGTGGTTGTAGCCACCTTCCGTTTGTATCCGAAGAACATAGGGGGTTGTAGACTCTTCTAGTTGTAGCTAGAGAATTGGGGAGTTAAAAATTCCCTTAGGTTGTAGCCTAAAAATAGGGGGTCAAAGCCTCCTTCCAGTTGCAATTGGAAAACAAAGGAAGTTGGTGCTTCCAATGAATGTAATTCTTAAAGAAAAATAAGAAAAAACATTATGTGGTTTTCTCCCACATTGGGTTTCCATGTAAAAAATACTGGTGTAATGTGTATGTGTATAATTTCTCATTTGTTCATTGTTTATTTACTCTACAATTATTGGATTATAATGCTATATTGATCATAAAGATAAATAAAACTTGCATATTGTGGTTAAAAGGATAAAAAATATCTATTATTGATTCACCCCCCCTCTCAGTAATCCAACAAACAGATGGTCACAGGTTTACAGATGGAATCCACCACACCAGTTGGCTTCTGGAAGGAAGTGGGCCTTGCTACATGAGGTACAAGTCAGTATTATGGAAAGCATAATTTCAATACCTAAGCCATTTGATTATGTTGTATCTTATATTTCTCTAGATTTCATGATATGTGATTGGACATTATGCATTTTCCCTCCTTCACCTTAGTGGTTGACATTGTACCCTAGTAAGTGGTCTTCTTTGGGAATGGGTTTGTTATTGGGAAATGATTCATTGTACCGTTCCCGACCATACTTACCATTTTCCATCATTTTTCTCTTATGTTTCCTTATCTCTTGGGATTTTAGGGTGTATTGACCCAAGAAGGGGTTGTCCCTAATTCTATGGGAAGAAGGGGCTAAAGGCCCAAAGGGGTTGGTGTCGGGTAAAATATAAAAGACATATATGAACCTTCGATATGCTTCGCCCAGGGATCACCGAGGAAAGAATTAAAAAACTCATCTTTGAATAAAAGGGGAGCCATAATATAACAAAGAAATGCCTGAAAGGTAGATTAAAGGATAGGAGGTCTCATCACAAGATGACCTATCATGTCCATATATATATAGTGGTATAACATTGTCATTATATGGTCACCAAACCAGGGCAGTGGCTCTTAGTTGCATGGATGAGAGAAATGGGGTCTCATCACGAGATGACCTATCATGTCCATATATATAGTGGTATAACATTGTCATTATCTGGTCACCAAACCAGGGCAGTGGCTCTTAATTGCATGGTTGAAAGAAAGGGGGTCTCATCTCGAGCCAACCTTCTCATTTCCATTAGGCATTTGTGGGTGACATTTCCAGCATCTGATCACCACGCCAGGGAAGTGACCTTCAACTTCTCCTTGTGCTAAAGAAAATATAAAGAAAGAAAGATAAAAGTAAAATGATGGGCTTGGAAAAAGTGCATTGCGGGTGAAGGTACCACACACCATCTACAAAGGCACCCATGAATGAGACACTATGACCCCTAGTATGTCATGAGCCCTATGTCCATTGAGTCTTGACCCCATCCATCGCATACACTCTACATGGCTTAGAGAGGGACCCCTTGGAGGCTCTCCTTGACCTAGGGAAAGATCTACCGGATGGGACACCTCGTCAACTTTCCCATACTTAAGCTTGACAAGTCACATAGTGTCTTTGAGTTGTTAATTGTTTGATATAGTAATATTTGATGCACATGATTATATGGATTATTTATTGATTGGATCCACTTATCATGATGTTATGAATTGAGATCCTTAGAGGGCATGTTCATTTGTCTTTGTAGAACCTAGCTGGTGGATATTTTTGGGAGAACAAGCCTAGCTTTGGCTTCCATGGGGCTACAAGCCCACAGGTTGGATGCCAGGATCCCACATGCCAGATGAGAGAGATGAGTTGGATGACCTTGATGATGACTTGGGTGACCTAGCCCACCCATTTCTTGCCAAAATATTTTCCCAGGAGGGGAAAAATGTCCCATTTTTTAGCGTGACGTCATAACTATGGGGGCTAGGGCTTGGTGGTGAGGTGCCACCCTTTTGCACTTGGAGGTTTTTAGGAGAAGAGGGTTTTCACCATGATGAGATCACTTGGATTCTTGACACATGGCCTTGGGAGGCCCTTGCATGTTTCTCCAACACCAATGACCTCCTCAAAGTGGAAAAATGTCCCCTAAAGGTGTGACGTCATCCTAGATTAGGGTTTAATTTGTGCACAAGATGAAATTTTAAGTGAATTGTTTAATATTATTGTGTTAAGGGAGAAGGATTAGGGTTTTTGACCCCTAATCTTATGTTTTACTCCTTATTTTGTGGATAATCCATGTTGGCTAATTTTTGTATAAATAGAGATCATAAGATCTCATTTTAAATCATAACTCTCCTCTTGTGAGAGGCGTTAGTCTGACATTTTCATCCTCCTTAGCTCTTTTTTCTCTTGTGCACTTTTCTTATGGATAATTTTATGAATAGTTGATGGAGTAAGGCCTAGCGCTAGCTTTGGATGATGCTTTCTAGCTCTTGTGGTGAATTGTCTTAGCATTTCTCTTGATATTGGTATGGTTTTTACTCTCTTGCTATCATTTATTTCAATTCAAGTTGTGTTATTCTAGGATTTAGTTGGGAAATATAAGGGCATACACCCCCACTGTAGTCTTCACCATTTTTTCTTGATTCATCTCATTAATTAAGGGTTTTCTAAGAGAAGTATAAGGCCATACACCTCTTAGCTTAAACCCTAGCTTAGAGAAACTTGCCTTGATAAGTAAAAGGGATTACACCCCCAAGGAGGTATCTTCTCTAAGCTCATTTTGAATCTATTAACCCAATAGTAAAGGCACTAGTAATTGATTTGTTGCATTGGAGATATAATATATTGCATTGGGAAACGTGAATTTTGATCATTTTTACTTCTTGCAAAGTAGATTGTTTTCCTTGTTCCTTGGGCACTTCGCAACCACTAGGGCATCCCCATATAGGGGATACTTATTTATTATGTTACAAAATTTTATCTTCATCCATTAGGGCTATAGAAACCCTAACTGACTTGCTTAAATAACGCTTTATTCAACCATTGGTTTTGGCTCAAATTTTACACATTTACTCTCCTTGTCCTAGCGCACTTTTTGGAAAAGTATG
>SNQJ01S0065897.1:32421-42767 GCA_010110895.2 Picea sitchensis | reverse complement strand
GTTTTCTATGGTTCAAGCTTGTGTAAAAATGAAACCACTTACCTCAAGCATAGTTTCCTCTGGTTCAATATTGTGTAAAAATGAAAGTAGGTACAACCATTGTTTTGTTTTGTTTTAAATCTTGCATACAAATAAAAACAATCCCGAGCTTAGTCTTTGTTCTTTCTCATGCTCATAAATACATGAGAATAAGTTACCGAGCTTAGTCTTTGTTCTTTCTCATGCTTGTAAATACGTGAGAATGTAACCGAGTATAATTTTATCACTTTTTTGGACTCGTAAAGGTTATACGAAAAAGGAACCCCCTAGAGTATCCTTTAAGCTCTTTTCACACTCCATAAAAATGAAAATATTACCGAGTGATCTTGTTCTTTTCACACTCATTAAAGTATTTGAATAAAATGTTCGATGGGCGATAGTTTATCGCTTTTTCGGTCTCGTTGAACTCTTTTATGAAAAAAGAACTGAGAGAGTTCTCTTTAAGTGTTTTTCAGACTCTCAAAACATGAAAAACCCCCGAGTTTTCTATCCTTGGACTCGTTAAACAAACATAGAAAGACCCATAATGGGACCAAACCACTCCTTCCTAGGGTTCATTAAATATACTCTAAGGGACTCGTTCAAAGGATGAGCTTACATCAACAAGCATATGTTATCCTCCTCAAGATTGTGTAAAAATAAAGAGGTACTCGCCAGAAATGGTGGGGGAAATTTTGGGAAAGGAATATGTTTTCGTATTCATATTAATGGCAGTAAGCGTCGCTCTTGAACATGACACCCCCTATTCGTCACTTGAATCTAGGTTGGGAAATCCATTTGTCTCTCGTCCGACTTTCTACAAGGTCATATCTTGGGTCATCTTTGAGTCAGTGCTGCCAAGTCCTTGGTCATGTCGTTCATATGTTCAAGAGAAGTTCAAATGAGCCCTCTATTGAGTCGGCCATCTGCAGTTGTCCATTCTTACTACGTCGGCCTTCCCTGTGTCCATTTCAACCCATATTCATACTTTGTTTCACCCTCAAAATATGTTACTTATTTTGTGTCATTGATGGGGGATACATCAAGGCCCTCCTGTGACGAGTCTTTTTCCGTCGACTCCAACTCGTTATCCGGGAATGAGACTTAGAAATCATTTAGTACCTTGGAACATGCATGCCTTAATGGCAGGTCTCTTCGCTTTTGACAGGGGTTTCACATCATTAATCCTTGATCGAGAGATTCCATCAAGTGCTCGACTTCAACTCATTCATTCGCATTCATTCGGATTGTACTTCGGTACCTTGGGAGTCATTGACATCAATGGTGATTTCCCTCACACTTGTTAACGGTCTTCATCAATGACCGGTAATCAAGTGGTTTCTACCATGTTCGACTTCAGCACATGTAATCACATGGCTAGATTCGTACTTTCAGGTAATGGGATTGAAGACCCTGGGTCTCATCTTTTTAATCTAGACTGCGATAGGAGTATGTATGATTTGTATCAGCACATAGATCCACTTTGTATGTCGTGTGGCTATGTCTTAATTTTAGTCTTCTCACATAGATCCACAGTGTATTCCTGGTGGCTATGTAGCATTTTCACGACATGGATCCACGGTGTATGATTGGTGGCCATGACCTACGTTTATGATTCCATTCATTTGTGATCTGAGCATGGGGATTCCTACCTCAGAACTGGTGTTATATTCTACAGATGCTTGGTTGTTTACAGGTTTCCGATTAGGTGCACCCATTTTTTCTAACACACATATGCATTTTACAAAGTATTTCGGCTGTCACAAGTTCCAACCTCATACTTTGGGGTGAATTCTATTACACATTATTTTGGTCACTCTGGTGATGTCTCTACAAGTGATGTATTCATGCTCCCACAAGGACTTTTTTCCTGAGAAAAGTGATTGTTGTCTTCTTCCAAAAAACACATTTTTAAGATGAGTTCGGAGGCTTCCTATGTTATAGGGTGCGAAAATCCTTTATTCTTGCAGGCAACCCATACTTTGGGTGCGAACTGTTCGCAGTCTGCTCTATAGCTAGGGTGCGAACCTATTTTTAAGCTTGGAAAAGAGAAGAGGTCACGAAGGTTCTAGAAGGGAATATTCTAGAAAATGAGTTGGCATTCACATGGTTGGCATCCTACTGACTTCTCATATTTGGTGGGATCATCCTCATCCATTTAACCATCTCTCCTTCTCCTATATATTGAAAGGTTTCTCATGGAAAAGGTCAAGCAAGATTGAATGAAGAATTGGTGAAAGAATTGTGTGAAGAAATCTTCTTGGATAGAAGATTGAAGACTCTATTTGGTCTATCAAGTTGTATTGGATCTTCTTCATGCAAATGCAGATAAAGTGTGTGTTTTGGAACCAAGGGTCACTAAAAGAAATCTTTTGACATCAAGGCAATATGGTTGTATCTTCTACTTTCATTTAATATAATACAATGACATGTCCCTTTCCCATAAAATCACTCTTATTTTATTGCATAACTCCTTGATCATATGCATAGGTTGACTTTGAATATACTTTGCTATCTTCACCTGGGTTGGTTTGTGTAGTCTTGGACCTGATTTCACAAGAGCACCGGAGTGAAGCGGGAACAACAGAGACCTAAGGAAGCGATATAAAGGTATGTCACTCATTCCTTCTTAGTAGTAGATTCAATGAGCGCAACTTAGAGAAAGAGTCATGTCATGTCCTATTTTGTTCTAGATCCAGGTGGATATAGGGAGATCTGTTAGTGTCTGAACCTACCGATTTATCCGATAACAAGGTGCAGTCCTTGAAGTTTACCTATTCACCAATTATGGGATACATAAGACCTTGCATGGAGATGGTGCCAAATTTGGCGCTTTAAGAGCCTTGGACACGGAGCAGAGGATGAGCACCCTGTGAATTTGGCCTTGCTCCAATGTGATCCTATGCTATGACCCTACACAATTGCGCAATTGAGGGAGCGACCAAGGGTGTTTTGAAAGAAAATCTCTTTTGTCCCCACAATTCACCATGAACCGCCATGCGTCCCTTTCTAAAAACCACAGTTCCGATTGTGGCCCGCCCTTAAAATTTTAAAATGTGCGCACCTTTTGACCCCGCAATGGAACATCATTATTGATCTTGTGATTTGAAATGAGGCTTCTTGATCAATGACCTAGCTCACTTTGGGGCTTTGTGCTTTGGCGCTATACTTTGTTCAATTTTGGACTCTCGAATGCCCGCGAGATGTTGATCTGAATTGGCTGAGGGTTTGGGAAGATAGAAGGATCAGTGATAGAGACCAAGGAGATGAGTGCTCAAACACAAAGGGGCAAACAAAAATGAATTTTTCGACTAAAGGGGAAAAGATAAGACTTGGTCTACGAAAAGGATAGAGACAGGGCAACATTACATACTTAGGTAGAAACCAAAAACCCATAGGACTCTGACAAGTTCATGTGATAACATTTGGCTCCACAGCAGATGGAATGCTCCCTGCGAGATGTCAAGAACAAGTAGTTCCAGTGCCTTATTTGTTGGGTTATGGAGTCATGCTCAAAAAATGTCCTGCTGAGGATTACAGGCCAATAATTACTCGAAACAAAAGCAAATAAATGGACTGTAGAGGAGATTATTTATGTACAATCCTATACTAACTGATCTTTAAAAAGTTCTAGGTGAAAGAAAAATTCCACCATATCCATTCAAGTAACTTCCTAACTGGAAGCTCTTTTACTCTGTTAGTGACTGATAAAAGATGATGCAACCATGACAGCAGAACAGTTACATCTTTCATCTTTCCTCCAATGGCTGAAGTTGAGATAAAGCTAGGCGACTCCAAGGAATGAAGGAAATGCAACTCCATGTACTCACTGACAAACTCATAGAACAAGTGGAAAACTCCAGAAAATTTGTAATAGACATCCTGATCTACTCCACATCTACTCACACATGGCTGGATATCTCTGGTAAGAATAGGTGGATGAGAATTTTATGAAGGTTGACTGATCCCAGGTGGTGGATGCTCACTCACAGGCTCAGGGCAGGATATAAACTGCTCATTTGGATTTCCCTCTTCTTCTTCATGGCTCTCCCAAGGATCAGAGTCATAATCTTCATAAACAAGACCCATGGGAAATCTCTTCTCTTGGTCTTTTGCAGGCCCAGGATGACTGATTTCCACATAATGTTTTCCTTTAATGTATAAAGGAAAAGGTTTTGTTGCATGCTCTTCAAAATCCTTCATATCTAGTTCAGAATCTGACTCATAGCTATCATACACAGGTTGGCTAGTACTAGGTGATATATTCTCATTTACAGGTTCTAAATAGGATATAAATTGCGCATTTGGCTCCTCTTTTTCTCCTTCATGGATCTCCCAAAGATTAGATTCACAATCATAATAAACAGGAACCATGGGAGAGCTATGCTCTTCGTCATCTTTGTTGGGATATTCATCGCAATTTGTTTGTTCTTGTCCAGTATCCAAAATCACTTCTTCGTCATTAGTAGGGCTTTCAAGAACATATGTTTCGAGAACCGAAATATCCTCTGCATCTTCATAAGAGCAACAAGCATGATCTGCCTTCAATTTCTCTATTTTTGTAGAAAGTGATTTTACCAGTCCCACTAGCTCACCCAAAGCATCGTCTTCATCCTCACAGTTTGCATTAGAATTTGTTTTATTCTGAACACATTCGTTATATTCCTTACAATAGTTATGAGAAATAAACTCAAAGGAATAAAACTTTTGACAATGCCCATTGAAAGTTGCATGAAACTGCTCCAGGGAGGAGATGCTAGCAAGGGGTAAGGAGTGGTACCAATTGTGAGCATCTCCTACTAACGAGATCATGAACATATTTAATAATACATCCTCATGATGTATTTCCCATTGATGCATGAGTTCATGAAACTCAAGGAGATGTTGAGCAGGGTTGTCCTCTTTACGCTCTCTAAATATGGGCAAATAATCACCCCATTCATTTGGAGTAGGAACAACATTAGGGAAACCAGGAACAGAGGAGAAATTAAAAGGAGCATACCTCCGAGCCAATATTATTTCCATTTCGAACCAGTGGAGTAGCCAATCAATCCTTTAGTCATGGAGTCTCCAAGTGAATCATATGCAGTTTGAATGTGTCTGGTCTTTGTTCACCATCAAAGACCAGATCATTGCCAATCTCCCAGGGAACTTTCAAGATGAGAAAGTGGCTGCTAAAATCCTTCTCAAAAAAGTTCTCTGGGTCAACTCGGGTGTGATAGAGGCAGCCACAACCGAAATAGTGGAGTCAACACAATGGATTTTTCAGGTGCAAATGCAATCTTCAATGGTTCTAATATCTGATGCACCTTCAGAATCATAAGCCCGTTGTCGTTCTACCCAGGGAAAAGCCTTCAATTCATTCCCCGACAACAGCGCCAGAAATGTTAGCACTAGAAGTCACCTTCACATTGCATTGAAGGTAAGCCCAGTACCCATCAGTTTATATGTCACAGGTAATTGAGTTTTAAAGAGGTCAAACAGGCGCAGACTCAAGATGATATCATTTTAACTCAGAAAACTAGACTGGTATGCACCCGTAGGTGAGGTCTTGATTAAATTCAGTCAATATGTTGGAATAAGGGTGAATAGGAGGAATATTTAGTGAGAAATGTGTAGAGGTCTGCTATGAACATCAGATTTTTCAGCAGCCTAAGGAGGAAAAACTTAAACACAAGCTCCTCTTGGATTCAAATTTCAAGGAAGCTGAAAGAAATCATAACAGTACTATAATCAAACATTTATCATAATATAGTTACAACAATCCATGTGAATCAATCAAACATGAACTCTCTCAGTATCTTAGGAAAATAAGATGGAGAAGAAGTTGACTTTAATTTAACAAGATATCTCAAAAACAAATACATAACCAGAGAACCAGTGTTCTTCATCAAAAGTTTACAATATGAGAGCACTGCTCAACCATTGACCTTAACAAAATATCAAAATTTTCTATATATACTAAAATGTTGCAAACACCAGGAATGTGATAAGATTGTTGCCTTCAAAGCCTTCAGTCGGCGCCCACTATGTCAGGTTGTGTAGACCTCATGATGTTAGACGCGAGTCAGGCATAATTATGTTCTTTACAGTAAAAATTGCCCATAGGGAAGCTTCGGATCATAAGTGTGCCTTCACATCCGCTCTTGGCCTGCTTTCCATTTATGGAGTGAGTTGAAGTTTCAACCACCATCTCTGTGTCCATTAACTGATATCTCCTCGGGATCGAGACCAGGCTAGGTAACCAAGGGACGACCACTTGTTGTGATTAAATGCGATGCTAAATGAACATATGAAATCGGGGCCATTGGTCTGATCGAGATCTGTGGTTGGGATGATTCTGCTATTTGAGGTGCAGTCGTTGAATTTTACCCATTCACCAATTCTAGGATACATAAGACCTTGCGTGGAGACGATGCCAAATTTGGCGCTTTGAGAGCCTTGGATGTGGAGTAGAGGATGAGCGCCCTGTGACTTTGGCCTTACTCCAAGGTGACCCCAGGCTATGACCCTACACAATTACATGATTGCAGGAGCGACCAAGGGTGGTTTGAAAGCAAACCACTTTTGTCCCTGCAATTCACCATGAACCGCCATGTGTCCCTTTCTAAAAACCACAGTTCTAATTGTAGCCCGCCCTTAAAATTTTAAAATGTGCGCACCTTCTGACCCCGCAATGGAGCATGACTGTTGATCTTGTGATCTAAGATGAGGCTTCTTGATCAACGACTCAACTCACTTCGGGGCTTTGTGCTCTAGCGCTATACTTTGCGCAATTTTGGACTCTCGAATGCCCGCAAGCCATTGATCTGAACTGGCTGAGGGTTTGGGAAGACATAATGATCAGTGACAGAGGCCAAAGAGATGAGTGCTCAAACACAAAGAGGAAAACAAAAATGATTTTTCCGACTGAAGGGGAAAAATTAAGACTTGGTCTAGGAAAAGGATAGAGACAGGGCAACATTACAGACTTAGGTAGAAACCACAAACCCACAGGACTCTGACAAGTTGATGTGATAACACATTCCATATGAGACAGAGATGACTTGGACAACCTTGATGATTACTTGGGTGACCTAGCCCACCAATTCCTTGCCAAACGATTTTCCCAGGAGGGGAAAAATGTCCCATTGTTTAGCATGACATCATGACTATGGGGGCTATGGCTTGGTGGTGAGGTGCCACCCTTTTTCACTTGGATTTTTTGAGGAGAAGAGGGTTTTCACCATGATGAGATCACTTGGATTCTTGACACATGGCCTTGGGAGGCCCTTCCATGCTTCTCCAACACCAATGACCTCCTTAAATTGGCAAAATGTCCCCTAAAGGGGTGATGCCATCCTAGATTAGAGTTTAATTTGTACAAAAGATGAAATTTTATGTGAATTTTTTAATATTATTGTGTTAAGGGGGAAATATTGGGGTTGTTGACCCCTAATCTTTTGTTTTACTCCTTATTTTGTGGACAAGCCATGTTGGCTAATTTTTGTATAAATAGAGATCATAAGATCTCATTTTAAATCATAAATCTCCTCTTGTGAGAGGATTTAGTCTGAAATTTTCAGCCTCCTTAGCTCTTTTAGCTCTTGTGCACTTGTCTTATGGCTAATTTTATGAATGTTTGATGGAGGAAGGCATAGCGCTAGATTTGGATGATGCTTTCTATCTCTTGTGGTGAATTGTCTTAGCATTTATGTTGATATTGGTATGGTTTTTACTCTCTTGCTATTAATTATTTCAAGTCAAGTTGTGTTATGCTAGGAGCTAGGTGGGAAGTATAATGGAATACACCAAAACCATATTCTTCACTATTTTTTCTTGCTTCATCTCATTAATTAATGGTTTTCTAAGAGAAGTATAAGGGCATACACCCTCTTAGCTTAAACCCTAGCTTAGAGAAAATTTCCTTGGGAAGTAAAGGGGATTAAACCCCCAAGGAGGTAGCTTCTCTCAGCTCCTTGTGACTCCATTAACACAATAGTAAATGCACCAGTCATTGATTTCTTGCATTGGAGATATAAAATATTGCATTGGGAAACATGAATTTTGATCATTTTTGCTTCTTGCAAAGTGGATTGTTTTCCTTGTGCCTTGGGCACCTCAAAGTCACTAGGGAATCCCCATATAGGAGCTACTTATTTTTTTTGTTACAAAATTTCATCTTCAGCCATTAGGGCTACAGAAACCCTAACTTACTTCCATAAATAACTCTTTATTCAACCATTGGTTTTTGCTCAAATTTTGCACATTTACTCTCCTTGTCCTAGCACACTTTTTGGAAAAGTTTGAGGGGATTACAGTGGCTAATTTTATTTATGTAATACATTGAATGATACATACATAAGGCTGATATAATCCGTTGCAGGAAAGTGTTTACAACAACCTTATCTTTTGTGCTAAGAGTATTGGCTTTTCATCTTGAGTTTAGCTAATCAATTGCCAGTCTTTCTCTTGCATTTTCTACTTGATCTTGAGCATATATTAAGTAGATTATAGTATATTTTTATTTCTGATATATATTGTCATTTATTTCTTTAAATTATGGACAACAATCTTAACTTTCTGATCCAACTAACATATGTTGTTGCAAGGTGTGTTTTCTTGTGTCTCGGACAGGTACAATCATCTGAAAAAGAACTATACTTGTGGGGTAGCCTTTACTTGACTTACAAGGAATCTATCCCTACCTTTCATTCCATTTAGACTCAAACTATAGGGGATTCAATTCCATCTACCTTCATCTCCATATCAATCCCCCTAGGGTCACTGGGATTGCCTCCCTAGAGTGACCTAGTCACCCTTGAAGTGCGGGACCTACATCGAGGTGACATTGGGTGTAGGATTCCCAAAGTTGTAGCACTTGTTCCGTGGTTGGGTCAGAATTTTCCCAACCTACAACTTGTGACATAATAGGACCAAACAATGGATTTTCTACAATAATTCATATCTTGCTTCCCTAATGGAACACTCAAAGATCACCAAAATCTGCAACATACATTCATCCTCTTTCAATTTTCAAAAAGAGGAAAAAAACATAAATGCATAAAACTTACATTGGTTTTCGTTCCAATGCGCTCAAATATTTTCTCAAATCTTGGGATACACAACACTAACATGCTCATCTTGTCATTATGCAACTTTTGACTATAAAATTGACATGTTCTGAAAACTGCAACTCTACCTTGAAAAATGTGCCATGAATTAATGGAAAATGTGGGATTCAGCCATGAGCCCAAAACTCCATTGCTCGGATCCAAATTCTAACTACACCATTGGATTCGTGGAGAAAAATCATGCAAAAATGACTATACTTTCGTACAATTATGTCATTGTCACTTCTGGACCCCTTGCCTCGAAATGCATGCCAAAGCATAAATGAAAAAAGTGGTTTTTTCCATGAGATGTAACACACCCGCCCCCTATGTGTCCTTTTAAGGGATGGAGTATTGTAATTAATTATTTTCTTGATCATCTCAATCCCCGCTCTTAGAGATTCATCATTTTATGTTCATCAAGAGATTTCCAACAATGGCTACTTCGCTAGAAGGTGAGTCCTAGATCGAAAATTATGGCCTTTCTATATTTCCTTGATATTTGACCTATATACAGTCGACACGTGGTGTTCACGTGTCACCTTGACACATTCATTGTCCATCATGACAACTACGTCACACCTACATGGTGCATGTTAAGTTATGCCATCAAGTGGGTCCACACTACATAGAACCAAATGAGTTATCACTCAGACTCATTACTAGTACTCATATGACTTTACCTCTGACGGATGTGGTATCTAAGAATATCACCCTTCAATGCCATCCTTTTGTAGCTAGAACGACTCAAGAATTTTCCTTACTCTGAGACCAGGGTATCGAGGAATATACCTTCTCCTTAATGGACGGTCGTGAGTGTAAGTTGAAATCTCTCGATAGGAAATCGATATTGATTCATAAATTAAGGTTATAAAACCAAGTAGACTCCACTCAACTCATCCACTTATGGGCAAGTGACACCTGTCACTCTAAAATCACACCAGTTTCACGTTGGCAAGCCATGTCAGCTATGAATTTAAGCCTTCGTTCTAACAACTTAGATAGGGTTCACGACTATTATCCCCTATCCCAAGGATAACTAAGGAGATTATGTCTCGAGGCCCACAAGTCCTAGACATGGAGTATCGAGAGCCATACGACTTGATATTGGCCCCGAAGGGCCCATATATACTTCAGTGCATTCCATCCACCACCACCACTAGCATCCATCCCACCAGCCTCTTCCTGAAGTAGCAGTGGGTCTTGATCCATGAGGTAATGAGTTCAGGTATCATG